>SADC01000100.1:0-235579 GCA_004194705.1 Ditylenchus dipsaci
TAAAAACTAAAAAAAACATGTGAAACAAGTAAAAATAAATAAAAAATTTAAAAAAAATAATTTATATGATCCCCTTTGATAGTTAATATTCCGGTTGCATGGATGGCTTTCTAATATTAGCATTGGAATACGGCGGTTTAAAAAAGCTAGAATTAACTCATGCTAGTTTTTCACATAACTGTTCTGAACTTAGAGACCTAATCTGGGTAGCTAGTCTCAATATTGTTTCTTGTTATAAATAATTGGTATATATTGCTTAAATAGGCAACAAATGGAATTGCTCTTACAAAGAGATATTCAGACTCAAATTATTAACAGAGTTCAAGAAATAACTTTGTTCTAAATTAAATGATTTTAGACTTGTGTTATTACAAAAAAATCAAAACTAACTCATGCTCATATATAAATATTTAACACTCGGGTTATCACAAAAAAATAAAAATAAACTTAGGCTTGGCTTTCAAACACTGTTAGGCTTAGACTAAGACATTTCAATTATTGTATAAACTGAACAATTCTCGAAATTTGATTTCAATTTGACCTTTCCGAATCATAGAATATTTTCACTCTCATGCCGCTCTCATAATCTCCTTCCCTTCCTTAGCTACCCGCCGAAAAAGGGGTACTATACTACTGACTAAGGGAGCAATAGATGTGAGCGATACAAGTTCAGTGATTACATAAAACGTAAAGTAAGAAGCGTGGAATTACAATAGATTCAAATCTCGTTCTCTTTACGTGAAACTATTCCTTACAGGGAAACGGCTTACAGGGAAACGGTTTTACAGGAAAACGTCGCGAACCCTGTTTTTAGATCACTTTTGGAAAATTTTAGGAGACTTGTAGTGTTTTAATTTCACGCTGATTCTTTTCCTGTATTGTACATAAAATTTTAGATGGAAAATCGGCCAAAGATAAGCCGAAGCGGCCATCTTTTAAATAGTTTTATGAAAAAAACTGCTAGTTTTATCTCTTCTCTCGTAAGTTCTGAATTACCGTATTTCCTCTAATAGAAGCCCCCTCCTATTATAAGCCCCCCCTCTAATATAAGCCCCTCTGGAGGTCATCCAAAATATAAAAGCCCCCCTCTAATATAAGCCCCCCCTCTAGTGGGTATCCTGAAAATATAAGCCCCCTTTTTATATAAACCCCTTAATCAAATATTTTTTAGATAAACAGGTGCTGCTAAACGTGGTAAAAGATACAAAGAGTGCCTTTATGTATTTGCCTATCACATCTTTCGAAGTGGATCGCTGGAATACTTGTGAATGAGTGAATTTCAAAGCAAAAACTACATCGAGTGCTATTTTAGCGGGCATTTTGTTGGTTTAAAAAATTGCTTTACGCAGTAATCATCGGCAGAAAATCAGCAACAAACGATACAAAGTGACGTCGGTTTACGTTTGAGGAACAAGAAAATAAGTCGGCAGCATAGGTCAGATAAAAAGAAGGCATAACGATATTTCGCAGAAAATTATCTTAATTTCGCAGCAAATTTTTGTCTCGCTTTTTATTTTTGATTTTCTAACCTTTTTTTGAAAATTACAGGGTGAGTCGAGAAATTCGAACACTTTTAATAAGCCATAACCTTTGTCTAGGACAAATTCCGAAATTCTGTAAACGCAGAACGACTCAATTTTTTATAGGAATTTCTTTGATATATAATGTGAAAAACACAATTTTCGCTTGATCTCCCCATGTGGTTTGGCCTTGGCCATCCAGAGGCTATTCTCAGACATTCGGCAAAGTTATTACTCTAAATGAGAATTTAGCTACATAATGGTGTCAATACTTTCAGAAAAAGTATATGTAAACTAATAGAAAAGGTAAAACAAAATTCGCTGAAAAATTAAGATATGCTGCGAAATTCCAATACGCCCAAAATAAATTTAGGTAGAACGCCTCCGAGAGAAACAGTGGGTAAACTATGAATATATAATAAGTGCTTTTGATGTTTAAACGCTGTTTCAACAATGTTATGTGGAAAATTAGAAGCGATCAGAGGGTGGCGTAAAAAAATTATGACTAAAAATTTTTTCCGCGCCTTCGGCGCGGCGAGTTCAAAAAATAAAGGCCCCCCCTCTAATACAAGCCCCCCTCTAATATAAGCCCCCCCTGGAGGCCATCCATAAAATAGAAGCCCCGGGGCTTCTAATAGACGAAATACGGTACCGTATATTCTCGATTAGAAGGCCCTCTCTAATAGAAGGCCCCTCTCTAATAGAAGGCCCCCCTTGAGGACCTATATATCAGCCTAGAAAAAGAAATTCGCAAATCTGTTTTTCGCGTTTTCTTAGTTAACACGAGCTCACCTGATTCCACTTTTAAAATTTTGGTTGAGCACCCAAAATCTCAAATTCGAAATAATTTTTTTCCGATTTTTTAAGGGTTGAAAAATAGAAGGCCGGGCCTTCTAATAGAGAATATACGGTAGTTTTATGAAGTTTTGCGCTAAAAACTTTCTTATTTCTAAACGTGACGGAGGGACAGACATAGTCCAAATACTATATAGAAGTAGAGATATTTAAAGAAAAATAATGACCAAAATTGTGTAAAATGAGTATGTAAATTGTGGCACGAATTTCCGGTATTTTTTATACTCAAAAAAACCTTGAATCTGAGGTCACTTTCAAATTTCGAGTTCCTCTCAAGTAAATATATATTCAAAACAATTATTTTATTGATTTTGACAGTGACTTCAAACTAGGGTTGAGTGATGGGTAATTTTTTTTTTAAACAAATTACCCGGGTAATTCTCCGGTTAATTACCCGGAGAAATACTAAGTATTTCTCCGTAAAGGAAAATTGGAGAAATACTATTTTTAGTATTTATTGCAGTTGACCTTCGATATTTTTTTCTGAAAACTGTTTTTTCTGCTGCTCTATTCGTATTATAGATGGAAAATTAAGATGTCAAATTCAAGCCCTTTTCCTGGTGTTGAAAATACTACAATCGAGTTGAAGAAAGAAATGAAAATGGGAATCTAACAGTGGTCGGTTTGTGCAAGTTCTGCAATGCTGGCTACAAGTCAGATGCGAAAAGAATGGAGAAACACTTGGAGGTTGGTTCTTATAAATGTATGAAGCGTTCTAATTTTCTGTTTTTGCTTAAGAATTGCGTCAAAGTCGGAGCCGGGGAGGCAATGTTTACTTTCTAATTATGCAGTAATCACTTCCTGCTTGGGCCATGCTTTTCCTTTACACTACTGGTCTCCTTTTAAATGTCAAAGGTTCGACTCCCAGCTGATACATTTTTTCATTCTTTTATTTTTCTTCTTCATTTTTATGCGTATATCTTTGAATGTTTTTATTTTACAAGTATAATTGCTTTCTTCATAGAAAATTTTATGCCAATTATGGTCGACAAATATCACAATCGCCACTAACCATTCACTTTTTATTAGGATTAACTATCAACCAATCCACCTACCCTACTCACCCAGAAATTTTTTGGTTTAGGTATCATCCAGGTGCTTTAATAGTATTAACCAATCCACCTACCCTACTCAGCCAGAAATTTTTTGGTTTAGGTATCATCTAGGTGTTTTGAGTGATATCCAGATGGTTCGGGTACTATCCAGGTGATTTGGGTAACATCCAGGTTTTTTGGGTGATATCCAGATATTTCGGTACTATCCAGAAGATTTGGGTACCATTCAGGTGGTTTGGGTACCATCCAGATGGTTTAGGTATCAGCAAATAGTATTTCTCCGCTTTTCAGGTAATTACCGGTAATTACCCGGGTAATTATCCGCAAAGTATTTCTCCGGAGAATTACTTAACCCTACTTTAAACCATACCTGCAGCGCCGCCAAAAACGCCGCCGGCGTCGCCGCCAGCGCCGGCGCTCCAAAATTTTCGCCGCCGGGCTTTTTCAAGTGAACCTTCATATACGCATTCGTTATTGTCGAAAGTTGAAGTTTCTCTGGATGTTTTAATTTACTTTTTTCAGTAAGTTTTTTGACTTTTAGGGCCAAAATTCATCGAGCAATCGATTTCAATCATTTCCAGCACTGCTTTGCTGTCAGGAACTGCCTCAATTTAGCGATTTTCGGCAAATGACCGCCATAATTAATGGAAACCAGCCATCAAATGAAAGCCTGAACGGTGGCTGCATTTTGACACTAAACTTGTAAATAAAAGAAAAAACCAGGGTTTGCACCCAGCGGCAGTCGAACCTGTGACCTACGGCAATGCGCATATAAAATTCCCCCCTCCCTCTTCAAAAAATCTTAAAGGACCTTGATTATTGCGCGCAGTGGGATGTGCGAAATTTGAATTGGCGGAGGACACTTCTCTTTCGTCCCAAACTGTACTCTTTGGGGTTGTTCGGAATGGCTCCAAAGAGTACGGTTTGAGACGAAAGAGAAGTGTCCCCCGCCAATTCAAATTTCGCACATCCCACTGCACGCAATAATCATGTCCTTTAATTAACTACCAGTAGTAAAAATAATTTTTGTCGGCTGGCGGCGGCGCCGGCTGCCTTAAAATCGTCGCCACCGCCAGCAACTTCGCCAAAGACGCCGCCGGACCGCCGCCAGCGTCGGCGCTCCAAAATTTTTGCCGCCGACGCTGGCGCTTGGCGGTGCCGCCGGCAGCGCTGCAGGTATGCTTCGAACATGTAAAGTACATGAATACGTGTCAAGATCAAGTTTTTGGCGCTAGTAGCGAATACCCCCCCCCAAGCATCCGACCTTTAAAAATTGCTGTAACTACCCTTGCAAACAACAAGTTTAGGCTTAGCCCTTAGGCTTGGGGTAGGCCAGCGTACGGAAGTTTTGTGACTAATGAAGAGTTTGCGCACATTTTCTGGGTCTGGGACATATATTGGGGTACTTTTTACTAAAGTAAAAAAAGTGAAAATCGTTGGGGGGGGGGGTTATTCGCTACTAGCGTCAAGTTTTTTTAAGCAGGTAAAAAGTTACCAAAAGTTCGTGTCACAATGTAAATATTCATTCTACACAGTTTGTCACAATTTCTTATTAATATATTGCTAAATTCCGTGTCAAAACAACCGCCAAATTACAGTTGTTCTTTTCTTCTTGAACAATCAGCTATACATCATCTCTACATAATGTTAGGGCTCATAGCAAGTCAAGGTATAACATTTTGGAAAAATCTACCCAGACAAACAAGTAGTGAGTTATTTCAAGTTTACAATAAAAAAACAGCTGATTCTTGCCATTATTTAAAAACATAAATCCTGGTAGTCATTTAGTATATTATGAAAGTGGGTGCGGCTTATTGTGTATCTTTGGCACACTAAGCCTTGGAGGTAACGTTTAAAAGGCTGTGAAATATTTTGCAAGGCTTTTATTTTTCAATTTTCAATCAACTTCGCTTTGTTTTGCGTCATCAGTGAGTATGCGAATGAGCAACTAATTTTTTTTGCAGGAAATGCTCTTATCTTTTAGCAGACAGTAATTATGTCTATGATAGTAACAGACTGGCGCCAATGCTTATGAGCTTCCTCGACTACAGTCGAAGAAAAATTCCAAAAATGACAAAATTAATGTGATCCCTATTTTCTTCTCAATACCAAACTTTTTTCTCCTACACATAGTGCGCTCTTCCTATTTGACAAAAGCAGTGGATTTACTAAAAGTTCTCTTGCAAAAAATGGAGAGAACCCAAACGCAGATATTTTTTTGTCCTCTTTTCCTATTCCTTCTCTCTTATTCTATTACTATTTGTGCAGAGGTCTTCTCTGTGCTCTCAAAAAAATTCAAGAATGAAAAAATAGCACAAAGAAATTTTTTTAAACAAACCGAGCACAATTGTATAGTCATTAATCTGGAGCAGGAAAATAGCACACAGAGCAGTTTTTGCTGTTTCCCCAGTGTCAGTCAGTATTCCCAGACAGTGCTCTGACCGTCTGTTTGTGTGTGCATTTGCTACAGCTATTCCCCCACTCCACACTCTGCAAATCGCAACAATTTTTGCGAGTTGAGTGTGCCTCTCTGGTCCAGCTGGTACTAAGTGACACCCAAAGACCAAATTTCCTTTTTTTGCTGACTTATTTGTCTGCAAAATTGGTTGAGAGAGACATAGCGCTGTGTTTAGTAGTGGAACGAGGGGGCAGAGAAGCGAGGAGGAAATGAGAGCAAGGAACACTTTTCGGCTAGTGCAAGGGCACACATTTATACTTTCTTGTCTGCTTTTTTGTTCTGATCTATCACTTTTTGATAGCCCGCTGCTTGTGCTGTCTTTTTTCTCTTGTTTAATAGCAGTAGTATCACTGCCCCGGTTTTAGGGCGGTTGCCTATGCAAAATTAGGCAGAAAAATGATGAACTTTGGTCTTTGTTGTTTTTATCTCTTACAAGTGATGATTTTTTGGGGTTTGTGTCTGTCTGCAATTTTTTTCGTGAAAAGATCGTTGATGCAAGACTTTTGGTCCAAAAATTTGCTCTTGTGCATTTTTTTGTAAGAAAATAGTCAGAAAAAATTTTTAGGTCCTCGAAATATGTTTAGATGACCTTAGAAGATTATAAACACAGAATACATAAAAAAGCAAGTGGAAGGAATTCTTGCTTTTGAAACGGTCAAAAAAATTTTCGAGCTGTTTTGGGAATTCTGCTTTTGCCAATCGGTTTTTCTCGATGGCAATACTTTTTACTGTATAATTTCAAAAGTCACTTGGTCCCCCTATGGTTTGGGCGAATCCAATCCAGAAGACCATGACCAAAAGTCACAGGAGGAGCAAGCAAAAGTTGGGATTTGGATTATCAGTATATACCCAAAAATATAGTCGGCGTGAAAAATCGGTTGCGAAAACAGCATTTTCTGGAAAAGTTCTAGAAAAGATTTATGTCCATTTTAGAGGCAAGGAATTCCTCGGCACACCATCTACATAGATTTTTTGGTAGTTTTTCACTAAAAAGCCGAAGATTTTTATAAAAAAACATTTAGTGAGTTAGTAATTTACAAAAAAAACAGAAGAAAAAAGACTAGGACTCTTTTTTGCATTCTTGCAAACACATTTTTAACAAAACATACTTTGGACTTTAGCAAACGAATGAAGGACACAAAGAAAAACAAATTTTCAGCGCTAGAAAAAAACAAGTTTTACTTTTTGTTTACAATGGTTTCTGCTAGTACAACAGAAAACCAGCTTGCCTACAAATGCAGTCAGACATGAGTTTAGAGAAAACGAGTAAATAAAATTTCAGAGTTATTTTTACGTTTTTCTTTCTGTAAAAAAGGAGCTGGGAGACAATTCTAGATTTTGAATGTTTATAAATCAAACATACCGAAATTAAGAGCTGAGGTAATAGGATTATCCACTTGAGAGCGGCTAACCTGATAAAGCCTTGTCAGTTATTCATTCCTCCGCAGTCAAACTCTTCCAACGGCTTGAACATAAAAAAAACACCATTTTTTTTTAAAATTAAAATAATTTTATTTCTAAGACAAAGCAGTCACAAGGACTGTGAACTCTGATACAGTTTCAAATTTTGAAAAGGATATTGATTTTTTTGGTGCAAAATGATTGCTTTCAAATTTTGGCCTTATATATTAAATTTTTAATTCTTTTCTAAAAAATGATTACACCATCAGGTAGCCCTGCGATTCTACTTTCTGTTAAGCTATTATTTACCGAAAAATCTTTGCAAAATATATCACATAAAAGTAAAAGTATGAAAGAGGTCAGAAAAAATAATTTGGTTCATACTCTTATTTTTGCACCTTATTTTACAAAGATGTTGAAGGGAATGATATCTCCTTAAAAACCAGAATCGCAGGGCTACCTGATGGTATTATCACCTATTGAAAAGGGTTGAAAAATTGATAGAAAAAGGCAAAAACCAAAATCTTAAAAAATATTTGCACCAAAAAAGATCTAATTTGCACCGAAAAAGATTCAATTTGCACCAAAAAATTCATATCATTTTGAAAATCTTCTTTTTATGTTTGTTTAACTGGTCCAAATTCTTAATTTGGTAAACATTGAAGAGTTCTACAACTTAAAGAATTGGGGACCAGTACCAAAATTACACCTAAGGGTTTTAGATGGACCATGATCAGCCCACGGAGACAAAACAGTAATTAATCTTCAGTAATTGATCTAGAACTTGATCAGAACACTAAACCGCTGGAAAAGCTGTGATCATGGGCTGATTTGAGAACTATAGGTCCTTGGCCAAGACTTAGACTTGCACTAAATAACTTACCAGCTGCTAAAAACTAGAGAACTGCCGCTTGTGTTAAACTGCCGTTCGGATGCTAAGACTTTAGGCTGAGGCCTGACTAAAAATATTTCCTACTCACTGAACTGACTTGGACAACCGCTAACCATCACCAGCGAAGAGGATAAGGTGCTACTTGCAAAGGATGACAAAACCATGTGGACGACAGCAGAATTTGCATAAAGATGGACATCAGACTGAAATTACCGTATAAGCTCTTTTAATCCCCTCAGGTGGATTATTTCTCAACCCCTAGAAATTTTTGAAATTGTAAATCGAAAATGACCTTAACTCTGCAATCCTAGTCAAAAAAAGCGAGGGTGGGGGATTATTAGAGGGCGCGGGATTAATATAGGTTATACGGTAAATTCATATAATACTTTAACACTGGATGATTTATCGGTTTAACGCCCTTGCACTCGTTGCCAGAAAAAAGGCGGTTTCAAACAAATGTCTTGATTATGTAAAAATGTCACATCAAATCATGTCGAAAATTTTGACTTCAATCAGCTCAAGGATAAGACCCTGCAAAATTCACTCCCAGATTAGATCATATGAAATTTGGCCTCACCTGTCCCGCAATATCTGGTGTTTTTGCCTTGGACTCCGTCGTTTTTTTTGTGATTTGTTAAGCTAAGGCTTAGTCAAAAGTAGGCCATCATATGTTAGGACGAACTCGAAGATGTTCTCATTTAAGACATCGCCACATTTCAGATCTTCTACATAGGTCGAGTTTCAAAATGGCCATATCTCGACATCCAAATACGAAGCTGGTGTTCTGTCAAAAATAAACTCACTCAGGATAAGTTGCTCTTTCGAGTGAGACTAAAACTAGAAACAATCGAGGAACAAAAAAGTATATGAAGTGGTCCACTTTTACAGTAAATGCCTTTTAAGTATGGGGTACTTTTTTCGCCTTGGCCCCTCGCCTGTTGTTTTTTATTCGGATTTTTAGGCTTAGGCAAAGGTAAGCCAGCGTATGTTAGGACGGACTGACAAATGAGTCTGAGATATGTTTGAGAATGTCTTCACATACGCTGGCCTACCCTTGCCTCAACCTAGAAAATCACAAAAAACAGGAGGACCATGGCAAAACAACGCCCCTTCCTTTACTAATCCCCTTCATTCACTAATTAGAATTTAGTTTTCCGTTCTTATGAAAAAATCTGATGCAGTCAAAAAATTCCACAAAGTTGAAAACATTGTCCCTTTGAACTTTTTCTTCAATAACAAAAATTTTTTCAAAATTATTTTGAACTTTTTTAAACTTAACCCCATTTAAACTTCACCCCATTGAAGGATAGAGCCAAATTTATTTGACCAGCATAGATCATTAATCGTAACATGTAAAAAATTTCAATTGGGATCATGTCTTGATCAGATAATGCTTGAAAACCCGGATCATAAAAACAGTGCAAACAGCACAGAACACTAAGCAAAAACCAACATTGAATTCAGTGAACAAGTTTTCCGTTCTTATGAAAAAGATCTGATTTAGTTAAAATAAATTCCATAAAGTTAAAAAAAGTTATCCATTTTTATTCTTTCTTCAATAACAAAAAATTATTTCAAAATTATTTTAAACTTTTTTTACTATCTGGTGAGTAAAGCATATGAATAAAGGCTCGGATTTCAAAATTTTGAAATGACGGAAATTTTTGTGCAGGGAGGGAGAGGGCCTGTTTTCGAGGGCCTGTCAACCCCCTTTGGGGGGGGGGGGGGTGGGGCATCTATAAGAGAGAATAAGGTATTAGAGGTTGGGCTTTGTGATAGAGACTTTACGATGAGTTTATTGTGATTTATCGAAAATATGATTTTTTGTATCTTTTTCACCCTTTTCATATTCTGCAACGCACTGGTAAAAGCGATTTGGCTGATTTTATTATAGTATATTGCAATTTAAAGGGCCATTGACGTCTCCCCACCAATTCAATTTTTTCTCTCTTAATCGTTGGATTTACGTATGAATTTTTCAACTCGATTTCTAACAAAACTAAACCTAAAATTCAGTTCCATGCATTGTTTTGTTAGAAACCAAGCTAAAAAATCCGTACAGAACTTCAACGATTAGGCAAAAAAAATTGAATTGGCGGGGGACAATTCAAAACAGTTGGCAGTGGCCCTTCAAGCTATTTGTAAGCATCACGTGAAAAAATCCTGCTTATTTTTAGATTGAAGATGTTTTTAGTCTAAAAACCAAAGACTTCAAAATTGCTTTAGCCCCATTCTTCCAGTCTGGATCCATCATTCCGATCCCTGATTTTAGAACAAAAACTGGAATGTTTGTGTGTGTGTCTGGGCAAAAAATGGCTAAAAATTGTGGAACACTAGAAACAAAAAAGTTTCCTCTGCTTGTCTGCCTATGAACCGAGCCTGAGCAAAAGGGTGGGTGGAGCCAGCCGTCGTTTTTATGCTGGTAGTGGTAGCCTCCACTTCCCATACGTGTCTTTCTTTGCTTGCCTGGGTGTAAGTGTGTGTATTTGCAGGCGAACGGCATTAGAGGCAACGCAGAATGGTTGCAGACAGATGCTAGACCATCACTCTTGTCCACTTAATCTAGCCAACCAATACTAGCACTAGGCTGTGTATAAAAGTCTATGCTAGAGCTGTTTTTTAGTATACTTTGACTTTGCCAGCTAGTTTTCGAAAAAGATTTAAGTTGCATGGTATTTTCTTTTTCATTTTTTCGAATTTTAAAGAATTAGTAAAATTGAAATCACACACCAAAATACTGATTTCAATACTGATTTCCCCTAATGAATTTTGTATTTTCCCCAGTAAATTTTTCGGGAATTTAAATTTTTTAGTCAGATGGGCTTAAACGCTCAGAATTCTAGGTTCGGGGTGGTTTTGAAGAGTTTCGGGCGGAATTTTGAGCGATTAAGCCAATCAGACTGGAATTATGATCCACTCGATCGATATTTCGCAAAATGTTTACGCCCCCTCTTAGTAAAACTCCGAAAAACCAGCTTTCAAGGGCTTCTGGCCACACTGGAGTGGGGTTTTGACCAGTTGAAGATAATTTCTGACTGAAAAATTTATATTCTCGCAAAATTCACTGGGGAATACAAAATTTACTGGGGGAAATCAGTATTTCGGTGTGTGTTTATGATTTATTTTTGTTTTTTTATGTTTCTTTGTTTATTTTTCAAATTTTCTATGCTGCTTTGTAGCCCAGTTATCAAGCTATCAGATGAGACAAAAATTGTTTATGAAGGATTGAAAAATTATGATAAAAAGCTAGTAAATGTATTTATCGAAATTCATTATTGATAAATATTTGATAAATAATCTGAAATTGGTATGAAAAAAAACTTGACAGCAATGTTTCGATATAAATTGGTCTCAATTTTTAAATTATTTTCCTGCTATCTATCTGACTTCATTAGACCTTATTAATTTTGGCCTAGTCTTAGAAATAAACTCAAAATTAACAATTTTTGTAACGTGCCTTTTTCCTTCCATTTTTTTAAAATTATTTATAGCTCAGATAGATATGCTCATTAACACATGCTCATTAACTAAAAATTCTTTATAAATCCAAAATAAAAGTTCGTAATTCTATTTTTAACTCCTGCAAGCAAGCTCACGCGAATCTTTTGCATCTCAAAAAAAACAAAGGAAATACCCCTTTTACCAAGCACAGATATTTTTCTGCAGTGCAAATATCCAAATCCACTTCTATCTTTCGTTGAAGCACAATCCCACGTAAATCAAACCAAAAAAAATATTCAATGATACCAAAATGACTTTTTCTGTGGCTATAAACCTTAGTTCTTTGTTCCTTTTCTCCTTTCTCCTCTAAAAAGAGAGAGATGAATCCAAACTAGCGAAACTTCCAGACCATCAAAGTAGCACAGCCTATTTGTAAGCAGTCCTCCGATTCTGTGAAGGCCAATAGCACATTTACAGAGAAAGAGAGAAAAAGATAAAAAAAAATATTCAGACATCAAAACGCTGGTAACAAACACACGCAGAGAAGCAGACAATTTTCCTGCTCACCCAGAGCTCACCTAGTTAGCAAGCAGCAGCCGTTTTTTATGGCTGTACACATGCACATCTACTCTAGTGGTCTAGCAGGGGAACACAGCCACCTAGTGACACCCCGCTGCCTGCCCTAGTCAAGGGAAGACCTTTAGTCAGTCTTCAGTCTTTGAGAAGGTGGAGGAAGCTGTCTGGACTACGGGTTCTTGCTGCACAATTCTCTCTAAATTGAAGAATAGAAATTTTCTCCTATTGCCTTTCCCACCACCAGTGGCAGTCATTGGGCCATCTAGCGGAGCAGTCCTTCTTCTCTTTACTTTTTTTGCTTCTAAAAGCTGTCTGGGATGGTTGTTGTGTCTGGAAGATGTATACAATTGCCTTCCTCCATTTTTTTCCTGTTGTTTAATTTATTTATTTGTGGTGCAAGAGTCAATTTTTGGGGTAGTGAAGGCAGTGTTTTTTCGGTGCTGAACCACCCAGCGGCACCGAAAACAATTTTTGGTAAAAAATGTTAGGTTTGGGTTGGAATCGTACCCGCGCATATTTAATTTAAAACAACTTTATTAATTTAACCACCAAGCTATGCATAATATTTAATTCATTCTCCTAATATCTGTAGAATGCCCCCTAATTTGAAATTGATATTTTTTTAATTGTTGTATTAATTTTGTAAACATTTTTGTAATCTCAGCTTTCCAACGTGATATCAAACTTCATTTTGAATGAAATTTAGAAGTGAAATTAATATTCTTTCAAAAATATCTTAATCTCAACATCAAAACCCAAATCTGAAATAATGCAGGAGAGTTTGATAGATCGATCGAAAGCCGAACAACAGGGTGATACAAAAAAAATTGCCAAAAAAATCAAAGATAATTGTTAATTTTAAATTAAGGGTCATTTTTGAGAAATGAAGGAGCATTTTTCAAAATTGGAGGCAGAATTAAATACCGCTTGTGAGATATTAATTTAATTATTAAAACCATATTGTGTTTTATTTGGTCTTAGAACGGAGTCCAATGTGTTTACCTATTCGCACAAACAAGCTTTGACTTTCAAAACATCGAATCTGAAATTATTTTTCCCAGCTTGCTTTACTGTTTTTAGAATAAGTTGATGGCTGTGTATAGAGTTGTTGATCATAGGCGTCCATTTTAACTTGCTTGTTTGAAAAATTTACCCTACCGGAGTATACCCCCTTTTTATTGACCAGAACTCAAAATAATGTCTTTTCGAGCTTGGGGTGAGGCAATTTTAGGTCGATATAGGGTGTTTGGAAACATTTTAAAAAAAATTCATTTGGAGGAGGGGGGGGGGGATTATACTCCGGTCACGCCGAAAAATCTAAAATTTTGACTGGTCAAAAGTTCTGATTGTATACAATTTGTGAGGTTTAGTTCCAAAAAATTTGACATTGTATGCACAGTTCCAAGCTTGAGTTCACGTCTAGGGCTTAGAAAAGTTTTTTGATCACTTTACGCCAAAACAAATTTTTAAACTTCTTCAACATTTTCAAATAAAGTTTCTCGTCAGAATTTGGAATGAAAAACTCAGGCTTAAGCTAAAAGTAGGACGAATTCAAACACAAATCTTTAAATTCTGCCGAAAAAATTTAACCAAATTCAAACTTTCACCAACCGATTTATTTAGTTTTTCTTGTTTTTTAAGACTCCAAGTATTCAATATTTAGGTTTTTTTAATTGGTTCGGAGTCTTAGTCTAGGCCGGTGTTTCTACAATGAGACAATAAGTTGACTATTTTCTCAGTGGTGAAATATTTTTATTTGGTAAACACTGGTCTAAGCTCTCGTTGGCACTTTATTCGGGGTCTTAGTTTCTGGTTGAATTCTGAGGTCTGGAGTCTTTGGAGTTTATTGTATACGCTCTCAGATCTAGACTCTAGACATAAACCAAGACTTATTTATTGTACATTGGCCACGAGCTAAAAATATACTACCTCAATTTCCTGTTTTCAAGTTTATGCTTTTGCTCTTAATGTTTGCAATACTCCTACTCTTTTTGAGACATAGTAGTGCAGGCAGCACCAATTACAGCAATGACTCTAGTGAGGGGCAACAAAGCTTAAGCAGACCAGCTTGCTGTTATCTTGTTGTCTTAGTGTATGTGTAGGATGGAGCAGGATTAATGTCTGGCACACGGCCTAAGCCCATTTAAATGCTCTTCTGTGTGGATGAGCGTGTGCTTAAGTACAATTGGTTGTCTAGTGCCAGTCTGCCGCTCCTTCTGTCTAAGTACGGCTCTTGCGACTACCAGGAATTCAAAAATATTTGCTTACATATTTTTTGCAGGTAACTGCTACTTATTTTTCAACGCCTTTTTTAATCAACGAAAAATTAACCTTCGTTGAAAAGTTAAATTTTTTTCTTTCAGGCTTTTAAAACAGATATACAATGGCGCAGCCAGGGGGCAGAAGAGCGGCCACGTTAGATCTTTTTTAAAACATTGTAGGCAAAAATAGCCTTGAAAATTTGAAAAATGGCGTAGGTAGAATGGTCTAAACAATTCTGGTGCCAAACCCCCCCCCCCCCCCTTCCTTCCGTCCCCCACTTTTTGGCTGCGCCTCTGCAGATACATGCTTCACACATTTTTTTAATGATTTTTTAACTTTTTGCCGAATTTTTAATATTTGTTTTCACTTGTCAGCCAATTGACGATTTTCGACAAAAGATGCTCTGCGATTTTTTTTGTCAAGTTGAGGTCAGCATGGCAAGATTTTTTTGTGTCTGCATAGTCTTTTGGTTCTAGCTGGTTTTTCGCTGTCGTCTTCATGCTCTTGCTTACTTTTTAAAACTAGTAAAAAAATTTAAAAAGCTTAAAAAATGCATATTGCATAAAATGCCTAAAATGCGTATACTCGAAAAAGCACTGGTGGTCCCAGTCTTTATTTTTGTGTAACGCCATGCCCACCATGCCTCTTTAAAAAAAATTTGTTTTTTTTCGATTCTATGTTTTAGTCTTTGCACTATTTCTATACTAATACGCACTACTTTTTTAGCAGAAAAACACAGTTTTTTTAACTTTTTTTTACTCTTAACTCTTATTTTTATTGTCAGATTCCTAGACAGAAAAACGGTGACTGGTTAAAGACAAGCAAAGTCTAAGGACTGATGTGCTGGGGCACTTCTTTAGTTCCCTCCCTCCATACTCGGATTTTTTGAAAAGTGACCCGAAATCATTTCAACCCCTTCCCTCCCCCGAACTCATTTTTTCTGCACAACAACGTACGAGAAGCATTTCTAAACACTTTCTGACTCACAAATTCTTAACTTTGCCAAAAAGGGGTTGATGCTCTTTTTCGGGTATTTTTCACCAATTTTTAGCCTTTTTTCAGGTCAAATGAAGGTAAAAATGATAGATTTTGAACAGCTTTTTACTTTCTGGGGGTAACGCATATAGAAACTCTGGTATGTGCATGTTTGTATGCATCCAGAGTGATTTTCGAGGGATTTGTGTTTCAGGTATGTGGGTATGCGCATCTCAACCCCAAGCAACCAAGCCCCCCTTGGTTGGTTAGAGATGCGCGCACTCACTTACCTTAGACATAATTCCGACCAAGACTCTTGACCAAAAATGAATTTAGAGAGTTTTTTTGCCCAGGTTCAGCAAGAAAAATATGATAAATCACCGAAAAATGAGCCTAAAATACCCGAAAAAGACCATCTACTCACTAGGGGCGGGTGAACTTTTTTTGGCAAAGTTAAGGTTTTGTTAATCAGAAAGTGAAAAATGGCCACCTTAAAATGACCACAAGTTTTGGGGAGTAAAATTTTGAAAAGGGTGTTCTTTGAAATTTGGATACCAGAGACGGGAAATCCTTTGTTTTTGCAGAGTTTTCAGCTTGAAATTCTGCATCAGAAGATACACTTGTTCCAAACCGTCCTTGTGTGAGTTAAGAGATCGCGAGCAATTCTGTAGTTCATGTGTATGTGTGTAAAAAAGACATTCCAAGGTCACTCAAACTTCGCTCTCTGCGCTGCTTTGTCTCTTTGCATTAATATTTCGATGATTGCAGAATGCAGATTTTAAGTTTTTATTCACAGTGCCTAAATTTTTTTAATTCTATTGTATTTTTATATATTTATCATACCTTTGAATAATTAAAGTTCAGAACTGTTCGACAATTTTATTTTTGATCACTAATTGAGTGAAAAAAGTTAATTAAATGTTTCGCTTCACTTGAGTCCACGGGTTGACACGTACTGGTGCAAGTGTGAACTATTAACTAACAGGTGGAAGATAAGTTCGCAACAGATTTTCAAAGCTTTATCTTCTATCAATGTTGGAATCATATCTCTTTGCTTCTCATACCATTTTGGAGCCCAGCATCTGGCATATAAAACTTTGCTTGATTATTTTTGATAATTCAGTTTCGATAATTCACACTTGTGAGGTCAAAATTGAACAGTGTTTTCATTTATTTTAAGTGATAAATTGTCTAATTAAATTTGAAGCCACCTTGCTAGCAAAAAAAAAACTTTTACGTCAAATCGTTTTTCAAATCAAATTAATTCAAACTTTCTAAGTCAATATTTTCATCAATATAACGACTGTTCTTCATGCATGGATATACTGTTTTGCGCCATTCCGATAGATAACTATCTAAATCTAGAATACAAAACAGCAATGTATTATCACATAAAGAAGTTAAACCGCAAAAAGTTTCAAAAATAGACACTTTTAAAAGTGGTAATTTTTATCATTTTTGATTTTTAGTCATCAAGCGGCGTTAATGTATTTGGTATGCTATAAATTATTAGAAATCTCATAAAGTCAGTATCACTGTAAGTTATGATTTAGTAAATGTTTTAGCGTGAAAAGAAGAGTTATGATCAAATTAGTGGATTGACCAAAAGTCGATTTTTTCAAATATTCAAAAGATACTTTCTCAAAAAATCGATAAAGTTAAGAATAATGATTTAACGCGATTTTTTTTCAATTTTTTTTCTATGTAAATTGTGCAAGTCCAGGAACACCCGCTTTTGAGAAAATGGTGTTTCCAAAATGCAAATTCTTGTGAAAATTCCTGTTTCACAATTTTTTCAAATGTCCTGACCTAATTTTTATTGCAGATTCTGATTTGGCGTGAAATACTGAACAATTAACTGAAAAACATCGCTGCTCCCTACCCCACAAGAAATTGTACACACAAACTTTCCCATAACTTTATTTCTGCTAAGAAAATCTTGCATTTGGACACCGTATTCCGCCTGGTCGAAAACTTGCTTTGAAACTTTTCATTCCGCACAAGACAAAAAGATTTAAACGTGCTTATACACCATGATTAGAATTCTTTCAAACTATTTTTTGTCTCGAATGGATACTGAAATTTTAAATCAAGCTTTTTTTCGTCAAGGTAGTTTTACATGCAAATCGACCATGTCGAGCAAAGATCTGGTATCAGTATCATAGATTTGCCTACTGCAAAAAAAGGATTACGTCAAATCATCTGCTGACAGTCTACGAGTTATTAATACGCAAAAAGCCGATCGTAACTCCTGTTTCTTCTAGACCAGTTCTTTTGTCAAAATTCAATTCTGCTCAAGGCAAAAAGATTTAAAAATCCAACGTTTGAATGTTTTTGTCCCGAGCGGAATTTGAATTTTATCAGTGAGTTTCGAATTCTGAAATCAGTTTCATAAGCAAATCAACCATGCTGATCAAGAATTTGACGTCAGAATCAATTGTTTGTCAAGCGAGAAAAAAGTGGTAGAAACTCGTGTTACAACTTATATACTGGTTGTAAATAACTTGTGATGATTATTAAATCAACTGTTGCTATGTTTAGTGTCAGAATAACCGCGAATGTCTGATCTTTCTTATTTGCTTTATAATTAACGCTTCATTGCGGTTAAAAAAAAAGTTCAACGCATTTTTTCACCAAAATTTTGTGGCCTGAAAGTGACACATCATTTTGAAATGCATTTTATCTGCAATCTTGAAACGAAAAAGTACAAATCAAATGTGCGTTAAAAAGCTCACTTCCTCCTTTACAAAATAAGATCCTATAGTTTTGTGAGTGTTGATGGAATCATTAATCATCGCTAAAAATGCAATAAAATTCAGGATGGCCAACGCGGAAGAAGGGGGTTAAAAATAGGTTTCTATCTTAACTTAACGATTTTCCGTCGAAAATTTTTTTGAACTGCAGCCGGTTATTTCAAATTTTTAAACAATGTCGAAAAACCTCAATGCGCATCAGAAAGCGTTTTTTATGAGGAGTAAAATGAGGTACTATGAGCCAGCGTTGATCACAAAAAGTGGAGATAGAGGCATTTCCAGTTGAGAAGTGAAAAACCCTTAGCTTCAAAGTGCCTTCAAGCTGTTATTGCTCAACTCTGATATAGTCATTTTTAAAAGAGTCTAGTTGTTTTGAGCTCCCGAGTTCAGGCTATGAGATAGTAATAAAAGAAAAAATTTGTTTTTTTCTGACATGGTCAACTCTTCTCGAAAAGTAATCCATGTTTGTTTTGTGTGTTTTAAGCAGGCTTGGCAATTCTGATCCCGGACTGAATTTTGAAAAAAAAAACGCCGAATTTCGGAGTCCGGAAATTTTTAAACCAGGGGCGGTAGGAATAAGCTTTTTTACTCTTACCTTTACCTTCAATAAGGTAGCTAGAGGTTAGGTAAAAGTAAAAACAACAGGGGGGGGGTGTATCATGGAATTTTACCCTGCTCGGGAGCAGGGTAAAAATTTTACTTTCAGCTATGTGTCTTCCTATCTCTACTCATTGATGCTCACTAAGATAATTTAAAGGCACTAAACACGAATTTGACAATAATTTTAATATTTTGTCTAAGGAAATTCGAGATTTAGTTGTAAATTTTTTTAAAAGATACAGGGCGACCCTAAGGGGCTACGATTTACACATCACGTTGACATGTCCAATTCATATGTGAATTTGAAATAATCTGCTGGTTCACATGCAAAATTAAAATCTATCATTTCTTCTTTGTGCTGTATATGGCCTACGGGTCCAAGTGAATAAAATCTTCACTCTCGACTCTCCAACATATCTACCGCGCTTCCCTATTCCCTTGAATTCAAGCGAAACAACCTCTTTTCCTTTTTTGTTTTTTGGGATGGTTTGAAATGTTTTGGGGTACTTGGTTCTTTTTCAGCCTTAGGAATAAGGTTACCCTTACCTTTATCTTTAGCACAAGATAAAGGTAAAAGTAAAGCTTATTCCTAAGCTGAAGGTGAAGGTAACGGTGAAAGTAAGGGTAAAAGCTAGAGGTAAAGGTAGAGGTAAAGCTTATTCCTACCACCAAACACGAATTTCGAGAGCAAAAATAACTTTTAGCCGTCATAAGTTTTAACCGTGATGAAAAATAACAAACAAAAGCTTGAAATTTTTTAATTTTTTCTTTTGTTTCAAGACTAAAATGCACATAATTCGAGAAACATCTAGCAAAACGTCTAGCTTTTTTTTTAAAATACGGTTCTTTAATGACTTAATTGACAGCTTCAATGTGTTTGACTGCTGTTTTAATAAGCATTTAACACAAAATTACATGCTTACTTGCTGAATACGACTATGTAAGATCAAGTGAAGCGAAAAGATTACAATAAAAATTACTTGTTGAATGCTATTATTATTTTTACTAACTTTTCCAATTGCCGAGCTAATGGCTCGTTTTTAAAAAGCCATATTTTACCAAGTACAGTCTTGTAGCAAAAAAATATTGGTTACCATACAAGCGTCTATCAAAAAACGTTTGGAATCTTTTTGTAAATGTTTTTAGGCTTAGTTTTTAGGCTATTTCTTTAGTAAGGCCTAGGCTCAAGTATAAAAGATTTCAACCTTTTTTTGTTCAATTAAAATAAAAAGGCATGAAATTCGGTGATTACTCAAATATTTTCAAGCTCTGTCGGAATAGGCAGCTATTCACTCAAAAGCTACAAGAAAACAAAAATGGAAAAATCTTGCGGGTCTGTTTTTTTTGAAAGTTAAACTTAATCAAAAATTCACTTTCTTTCAAGGCAACAAAAATTCAAATAGGAAATTTTTCAAAAATTTCAAGTTTGAATCATTTTTGTCTTGAACGTGCTTTGGAATTTGACAGTAAACTTTTAATCCAAAGAGCGATTTCATAAGCAAATCGACCACGCTGAACATGAATACAGTATCACAATCTCAATATTGTAAGTCTTTTACGTCAAACCTGCTTTTCAAATTATTTTTTATGTGTCTAAGACGTCTACTTATTACACCAAAACCCTTTTTTATTTCCCTTTAAAGGACAGCAGGTGCCCTTCTGAGTTTCATCAGAGTTTCCCGACATCTTTTATTCCCTGTTGAAAAATTACCCCTCCAATATAAAAGAATTCACAATTCGTAAGCAGTTCAAGGTATTCGTCAAGAAATTCTCCAAAATTCGGTTTATGTCTAGCAAGAACGTCGAAAATAAAACAGCAGGAGTACACTATTTAGGGTAGCCCAAAAAGGGTTTTTTCAAGGTATCAGTACTCTTTAGGCACTGAAAACGATAAAAAGGTAAAAAATGTGGAAAAGACATTTTTTGAAAAAAAATTCGTTTGTCTTGGTCACCTTGTGCTCTTTTGTCATTTTGGTATTTTAACCCGTTTTGGCCACTGAAGCTGAGAAAAAGAGACTTTATTGCATTTCAATCAAGAGCACTTCTCGGAATGATGTCTAGAATAAGTCTGTGCGCGCATCTCTAACACTCAGATACTTGACTCCTCCGACATCCCTCCAGCCCCTCCCTCGGATAAACGGACATCCTATGGTCACCCATTTGGTCAAATATACGACATTTATTGGAAAATGTACCCCCGATAAACGGACACCTTTCGTAGGTCCTGAAGGGTGTTCGTTTATCCAGATTTGACTGCACTACGATTTACCCTACATATTTTTACATCTCGAACAGTTGTAGTCGAAAACAAATCATATGTCATATAAATTTTTTTTTCTTACAGTACTATTTATTAGTAATCCACACTAAATATTTTAGCACTTATTCACTTTTGCCACCAACGAATTGTGATAAAAGTTAGTGTGTGTGTTGTTGAAGACACTTTGTCCTCTTGCTTGCCTACCCTTTTCTACCGTAATCCCTAGTCTCATTCTCTTTGCGTATGATGAAAGAAAGGGAGGGCGAGGGAAGGCAATTCGTTATACTCTGTTTTCCAACCCATAAAATCAATATTTTTTATTTTTCGTGACTGTTCCAGCTGGGACTTCTGCTCAGGCTTCAGCTTTTTTATTTGCTTCTTTAGCAATTTTGTTATAAATAATTTCCAAGAGTCATTTTAATTAGCATTTATGGGTTTCAATTGTCTCAGCTTTTTTTGATTTGAAATATTGCAAAACAGCTTAAAAATCTTGTTTTTAACCAAATGTATTTTTTTTATTTATGGTTCTGGTGCAAAGAAAAACTTTTAAACCCATATTTTGTGAATTGAGCCGACTGTTTTCTGCCTATTTTTTAGTTTTAAAAAAAAATTATTGGCAGGAAAACGATTTTCAACAAATGACAAAAGGCTGAAATACTAAAAAGCTCAAAGATACCTGTGCCATGGTCCTTATTTTTCGGCTAGAGCTCACTTTTATGTTTAAACCTAATCTTTAAAAATACATGGAAAGTCAAAAGGGGACCAAGGCAAAAAGTGGGCACGATACTTGAATAGTGTCAGAATTTATGATGAAAGAATTTTTTCTTAAATTCATAATCCTGGCAACTTATGGTACAAAGACAAAAATATAAGGAAAATATTTAAAAATTATAGTGAATAATTTTACAAGAGATTAAACCTAAAGGGCTACTGTTGTCTGAAATGTCCATTTTATGGGAAACATGAGCCAAAAGTTAAATTAGTTTAATATCAACAAAATATTCGGTTGTTATATTTTATTCGAGGGCCTTTAAATTTGGCTAGAAGAGATTAAGCATAAATAATTTAGCAAGCTTAACTCAGCTATTGTGGAAGGAGTACTCTAAATTAGCCAGCTCAAAAAGCCCGAATTTTTTTAACCTTTTAGCCATGCTTCAACATGATTTTTGGTGGCAGTCGACACTTTTTATTTGACAAAAATCGCCAAATCTCGTTTTTGTCTAATCTCTCTCTGTCTGACAAATCTCATTTTTGCCTAGTCTCCGCTCACGTGAAATTTACTGGTCACTTTTGTAATTTTAACAAATTTCACCCTGGTTAGGTCTTATTTTAGTTTGGCAACGATGTTAGAGTTTGTTATAACATACACTGGCTCACCCTTAGCACAAGCCGAAAAAGTCAACAAAGTAAATATAAGAGAGGGGTAATTAATGAAGGAAATATGGTAACTGAAAGGATATATGTCCGATCAGCTTAGTAGTTTAAAAAGGTGCACAACGGTTTCACAAAATCATGTATTTTATTTCATAAAAACATTTTATTATTATTCAGCTACTTTTTGTATTATTAATTCTTATTACTTTGACTAAACTAAGCTTTTACTAAAAAAACATATAAAAGATTAGTATATAAATGATAAAATGCAAAAAGTTTTTCACTCAATTTGATTAATATTGGTGGTATTTAAGAAAAAATGTTCGCTACAAACCTTTTCTATTATTTTTCATGAGTAATATTTTAGTAATATTTATCATTACAGTCTAACTTTGAAATAGCGTACTACAATCGAGTTCGTTTCCACATAAGGTTGGAAACTTTTTTCACTACAATTTTCGACCCCTTTTGCCAAATATGAGCGGTTTGTCTATCGTCGAAAATTACGAGGGATGTGATTTCGCCATTCGTAGCCCAAAAAATTAAGATTTCTGCCTTTGCTTCTTTTTTTATCAGGTACTGTTATACCGAGAAGCGCGGGTCTAAATGGTTGAAGGGTGCTTCTTATAAAAAAGCAAAGGTAATTGAATTTTTGAACTATACAAATAAATCCCATTTCTCAAAAGGCGTTAAAAACAGTTTTGGGCCTAGGCTGGAACAAACTCGAGAGATACTCGATACTCGTTAATAGATATTCTTAAAAAAACTTGAAAAACCTCTATTTGCTTTTTGTTAAAAAATTCTATTCATTCCCTATCGTACAGCTGTCTTATATTTAGTTGTAAGTTTCACTAAATATATAGCAGATTGCTGTGGATTTTTTTTAGGGTTTTCCAGTTTTTTCATAAATGATCGTTTGTTCGGAAAGAGTGCATTTATAGGAAAATTTTATTTTCGCGCCGATGGAAAATTTTGGTTATGGTCTTACAGATTGATTTCCTTCAAGAATTTTGCTATTTTTTGCAAGCTAAAATTTTCTAGAGTACTTGGCACCGCTTAATCTTCTCGATAGCTATGATAGCGTTGGTAATTCCACAAAATGAAAATTTCCTTTGCTATTTTCTAAATAATGTATGCTTCTACAAATACTTGTCTTGAATATTCTACCGGCCAAATATGTATTTGAACCTGCGTATTAGAGTAGTATCTGCTCTGAGGTAGTTTTTAAACGTTGTGGTGGAGAATCTCCCTCAGTTTTAACTATCTCATTGTTAAGATTAGCTTTGGGAGTGAGTAGATCCCAGATGTTTTAATCTACCTCAGAATAGGTGTGCACAGGTCTATTCCGGCAAATTGAAAATTATATTCTACTACATTCTACAGTACGATCAGAATGTTGAAAGGCAAGTTATTAATATTTTTTAGTCTATTACATTAACTTTATTTTGGAAAACCGAAAAAACTTGATGCCAAAAAGAATTTTTTGAATTTTTTTTAAATGGACAAGCAAAAAAAATTAGGCGCCATAAAATTTTTTGCCTTCTTTATAAGATATTTTATATAAAATAAAAACAGATTTTCTTGCGTGGTTATTTTACCGGTATTAATATCTACGATAGTACAGGGTGTGTCAAGAAATTTTAGGGTTTTAAAATGGTCCTAACTTTTTATAGAGCGATTTTCGAAATTCTGTTTTCGCCAATCGACTTTTCTCGCCGAGAATATTTTTTGTGTATAATGTCAAAATAATGATTTTTGCTTAGTCCCCCACCCCCTGTGGTTAGGTTCCAAGGTTAAAAATGGCTCCAAAGTGATCAAGACCTAAACCATGATAAAGCAAAAAATATTGTTGTCGAGAAAAATTGATTGGCTAAAACAGAATTTCGAAAATTGCTATATGAAAAAGTTACGACCATTTAAAAGCCCTAAAATTTGTTGACACACCCTGTATATACTGTTAACTAAACAAACGGCACTTTCAAACTTGTTTACGACAAAAATTTTTGGCAGTCAGATTTCAAAAATTCAGGCTAATCTTGAAGCACAATTATTTGTAAAGTACCGAAAAGTTTCTCAAAATCCAAATACACCATTTTGTAGGTTTGAACGCCTATACTGTATTTTTGCATACTACATAAAGAATTGGGCTCTGTTAAAGAACCATACTCGTTGATGACAATGAGAATTTGATAAGTTCAAATGCGCGCTTGATACTTCTCTTTGGTCTCTCACTGTACTCTTTTGAGTCGCTCGGAATAACGCCAGAGACTAGAGTGCGAGACGAAAGAGAATAGTCCTGCGCACATTTGAATTTGCCAAATTTTCATTTGCATCAACAAGTATGGTCCTTTAAAGAATCGGGTGGTTTTTGCCTTCGTCCCGCTGTCTTTTGTGGGCTTTTTAGGCTTAGGCAATGGTATGGCAGTGTGTATTAGGACAGACTCAAACATACCTCAGACTCATTTTTTAGTTCGTCCTAACATACTCTGGCCTACCTTTGCCTAAGCCTAAAGCCTTAAAAACCACAATAAAAAGGGGGCCAAGGCAAAAAAGCACCCAATACTTAAAAATGGCCCAGATTTAAAAAAAATGCTGCGACAAGATTGATTAGCATGGTGTTTCTATCATGATTGATAAGCTTTGCAATCAGCCTCTCAAAAACTGCAATCCTTCGCAACTCAAAATAAACAAACGCCATGATTCCAACATAACTTTTCACTTTTTGACTTTTTCTTTTAATAGCTTGCCAACATCAGCATAACTTTTTCAATTTTTTTTAGGATATAGTTGTATTGGATGATAAATAACGGATTTTATGAGATCGCTCGCTAGGTATGGAAACATCACAAATGTCACAAAAGCCCGTCAACACATTCCCTCGGCAAGTTATTCTCTCTATAAGCTACCCCCAGCCTTAGGGCATAAAATTAAGCATAAGATAAGAGTAATAGTATTGGCTTTAACTTACACTCTCAGCAACATAGCCTGTACAGTAAAGAGTTCGTTGCCGGGAATCGACTGTGCTTGGATACTTAATTCAACAACAGAATTTTGAAAAAGAATAACTTTTGCAAAAAAAAATCTTCAACTGTGATGTGAG
Organism: Ditylenchus dipsaci; assembly: GCA_004194705.1. Taxonomy (NCBI): domain Eukaryota; kingdom Metazoa; phylum Nematoda; class Chromadorea; order Rhabditida; family Anguinidae; genus Ditylenchus; species Ditylenchus dipsaci. The sequence continues at coordinate 25,523 of SADC01000100.1, forward strand.
AATTTAGAAAAAGAGAAACTGCTATTGCCGCTCTTTGCCGCGAAGCACATGCAACCATAAAAGTCGCTTTGGAGTTATCCAGGAACCCAAAAGCAATGTACTGGGCTGTGCTTGGAGTGCTTTAAAAAGTGCGCCTTCTCAATAAATAGACTCCTTCAATGTGAGCCCGCTTTAATGGTAAAAACCCCAGAATAAAAATATTTTCGGGCATTCTCATTGATTTTCCAGGATCTCCTTCGCGAATTTTCAAAAAAATTTAAAAAACAATATTTGTCGATAGTATAGAATGACCTCCCAAACCCCCCCCCCCCCGTGAATCAGACCTTTTCAAAATCTATGTAACTACGTTTAGCATAAGTTAGCGAGCTGACTCTGCCAATCACCGATTTAGTCTTATTTCATATCAAGCCTTTCATATTTTCAATAAATAAAATTTTAGCGCAAGTTTTAAGCAATCTATGGTATAAAATGTTGTACAAATGAATTACAGCAATAAAAGTTATGAAAAACAAACGAAAACTGACCAAAAGTTAGTCAAAATATTAAAAACAACAACCAAATAATAATATAACATTTTTGTCTCGCCATGAAACCACGAGTTTGCACTATTTGATTTTTAACACGCTGTGAAACGGGCTTTTTTATTAATTGTTCCGACTCTAATCCTCCAGCAAAGCTAAAAAGTTATTATTAATAACAGGCATGTCCGTTTAACAGATCTTTAACGGCATCCGTGCTTAAAAAAACTAAATTGGGATACACAAAACAATGAATGTTGAGAAAGGGGGTGGGGCGCGATAATTAGAGGGGGCGCGTTCATCAGAGGGGGCGCGCTAATTAGAGGAAATACGGTAGGTACCGAGTCGAGAAGTTGGAGGATAACGATGCACTGCTTAAATCTAGTCAAAACTTGTTTTAAGCAAGAATCCATAAATCGTTATACCAAATGTTCTCACCATAATACATAATACACAAGCCACGGGACTTGTTTAGTCTGGGGCGCATTTTTTACTTACTTGAAAATTATGTTTAACCCTCTTTTGCCGGCGTTCTCTTCTGTTATGGCTAAACTAATTTTCGAATTCATTTTTGTTTGGAAAAATAACAACGTCGTAAACAGAACAAAGACTCACTGAAAAGGGTAGGCAAAAGGCGATAAATGGATGAATAAATAAATGACTTACATAGTTTTTCGAAAAATATCGCTTTGGGCGGTTGGCCAAAATATGCCACGATTATAATTCTTCGAAAATCTAACTTTTGTATTTCCACACTTGCAAGTAAAAAATGCATTTCTATCTGCAGGAATAGTCCTTTTATATCATATAAGCAAAAGGCATGATGTAAATCATATTCTTGCTTTACTATACCAAATAGAGTTATAAAATCGTGTGATAGAAAACGGCCAAAAAGAAAAACTTTTGATCAAATTTTTAGCAATTTTTGTCTGTTTCTGTTCAGTCTTTTCATCGTTAAAATGTTCGCCAACTTTTTCTCTATCTTTTCCAAAAAAAAAATTCTGAAGGTGAGCAATTAGTCCTATTTGGATGAATTTTCAAACTGACCAAAATATGGCCAACCGGCAAAAGAGGGTTAAATGACTCATACCGTATTTTTTCTAATATACAGACATGTCGGTTTATTTTTCAACCCTTTGAAAATCGTGAACATTTCGGGTCGATCTCGACATTTTCGGGTGAAGATCCGAAATCGAAAAAGCGGAATCGATAGAGCTCGTGGGAGCTAAGAAAACGCAATAAACAGTGATGTAATTTTTTTTTCTATGGACTGAGATACGGACCCTCAAAGTAGGGGTGTCGGTTTATTAGAGGGTGTCGGTATATTAAAATAAATACGGTAAGTAATTATTGTACAGTCGAGTCTCGATATAGTGGTACCCCTCGGGACTGACCATCAGGTGCCACTATATCGGAGGTGCCACTATACCGAGGCATTTAACCAAATCCAATCCAATAGTGCCACTATAGCAATCCTTTTTAAAACAATGATTTTATTTCAAACAAAACAATCGAAAATAACATTGAACAACTTGGAAGGAGTCTGTGAGTTTACTTTGCTGTTCCTTCTTCTTCCGCTCCTAGTAAAACGTTGTAGCATCGAAAAGAGAACAAGGTAATACAGCACGCATTATTTTGCCTGGTTTCCTTTCATTTTAATGGTAATTTTCTTGAATTCGCAAAATTGAGGCAGTCGCTGAGAGGAAAGCAGTCTGGAAATGGTTGCAATCGATTGCTCTTTTTGCGATTTTCGATTGCGATTTTCCGCCGCTGTAATTTCAGTTTCTGTTTTCTGCCGGCGGTGAATCCAGCCGTAATGAATTTACCCTGCAAATTTTGAGGTTACAGGTTTGAATCCTGGTAGTAGCATACATTCTATTTTCTTGAAGAACAGTCATAAGTCGACCAGTAAGCCTCAGGGCAGGTGGAAAAAACCACCTGGTGCTTTCCCTAAATGGGTATCCACCTCCAGAATCCGAAATTTTTAATTTAACTGTAAGTAATTAAATATCTTGTACCTCATTTAGAATCGTGATCCCAAGTTTGGGACCCAAACACGGGGTTTCAATTTGCCCCTCAAGACTGATCGTCAGGCGCTAGTGCCACTATATCGAAGGTGATTTACTGAGTCCGGACCGAGTCCACGGTGCCACTATAGCGAGGTTGCCACTATATCGGATTGCCACTATATCGAGACTCGACTGTATTCTTGAAACGATAAGAAAGTTATTTTCTAAAATACTTTTCCACACAAAAAATGGATTTTTTGAAGAAAAAAAAAATTGACCGAAATTCGACTTTTTGCCTTGGTCCCCCAAGGCAATCCAACCTGAAAGGGTACCTGGATCAAACATGGACGTTTTGTCACCTCGGCCGATTCGTCACCGGACGTTTTGTCACCTCATACTCAAACGGGACGTTTCGTCACCTCCTATTAAAACGAGACGTTTCGTAACCTGCCGATAAAAAGAGACGTTTCGTCACCGAACGTAAAATTTGATTTACGTTTACCGCTTGTTGTAATTTATGGTGTAATTTATGCGGACACGTATATTATTTCGCCGGACTAAATTTCGCAGCATATTTCTCCTCAGTGAACCAAGGTAAACAAACCTGAACAAGAACCTGAACACCCCAAAAGATGAAATTTGAACATAGTTTTGTTAATTTAGGCCTACCGCATAAAGAAACTCTGGTATGCGTATTGTTTTCATGCATCCAGAGCAGTGCTGTAAATCTCGGCACCGGCTAAACTTCAGCCACCTGTTTCTAGCAGTTATTTATAAGAACCAGCTCGGTGCCGCGGATTATCAGGTAGCTCAGACATCGGCAGCTGGCTAGGAATAGAGAAATTAATCATTTAAACTTTTTCACATAGCGGCACCGAGTTGGCACCAAAACAGTTTTAACGTGAATTCTCGTGTAAATTGTTTCGGTGCCCACCCGTGCAGCTATCTAGAAAGGTTGAAATGATTAATTTTTTTATTCCTAGCCCGGTGCCGATGTCTGAGCTACCTAATAATCCGCGGCACCGGTTGGGTAATATTCATAACTGCTAGAAACAGGTCCCTGAAGTTTAGCCGGAGCCGAGATTTACAGCACTGATCCAGAGTAAGGTTGTCAAACGTTCGAAATTTTCGAACGTTCGCTTCGATTTGAAGTTTGAGTTCGAAAATTTTCGAACGAACGTTCGGTTAAAGCCGAACGTTCGAAAAATTCTCGAATATTTCGAACAATTTTCGAAATGAAACGTTCGATTCGACAACCCTAACCCAGAGTCACTTTCGAGTGATTTGTGTCTGAGGTATCTGGGTGTGCGCATCGCAACCCAAGCCCCGAGCCCTTGATCAAAATACATATGGGCTTGAGAGTTAGAGATGCGAGCCGTCACTTACCTTAGACATAATTCGGGGAGTAGTCTTGATCCTAAAATGCATAAAGAGGCTTTTTTGCCTAGATTTAGTAACCGAAACGGGGTAGAATACCCTTACATACAGCGTCTCTATCTTGTTATGGTATCTGGACACCCTTTTAGGTGGCTTACCTAGGAGGACCGAGGCGACAAGCCAAACTCTTGAACAAAAATGCATATCAAGATGCTTTTTGACCAGCTTTAATGACTAAAATCTAGTGAAAAGTATGCGGCGATTGAGCGTGGTAAAATTCAGGTCCGGCGAACATATGTCACGTACCGTAAATTAGGAGTGACCTATCACCGGATACGGACATTTCGTCATATTTTTATGAGTGATTGTTAAATTTAGTGATAAGTGGCGAAACGTCCCTTTTTATTGGCGGGTGATAAAACGTCCCGTTTTTATAAAAGGCGACGAAACTTCCCGGGTGGCGAAACGTCCGAGGTGACGAAACGTCACGGACCAACCTGGATACCCCAAAAGATGGAATTTGAACATAGTTTGTTAACTGGGGCCTACCGCATAAAAAAGCTCTTGCATGCATTCATTTTTATGCATCCAGGGTCACTTTCGAGTGATTTGTGTCTAAGGTATGTGGGTGTGCGCATCTCAACTCCAAGCCCCCAAGCCCCCGAGCTTCCTTCGGGGGCGCAGGGGCTTGGTTGCTTGGGGTTGAGATGCGCACACCCATCTACATCAGACACAAATCACTCAAAAGTGACTCTGGAGGAATGAAAAATGTATGCATACCAGAGTTACTTTGTGCGGTAGGCCCCAGTTATTATGCGGTAGGCCCCAGGGCCCCGATGTGTGCCAGTATTCAAAACTATGTTCAACATCTTCTTGTAAATGGGCCCTTTATGATAAGTGCCCCTTTTTGTTTCTTCCCCTCCCAATTTTTCCCTCCCAGTACAGACGCAATTCCCTTTAAAAAAGTTTTGGCGCGAATTAAAAAAGTTTTGAGTTTATCCAAATTTTTTACCTTGGCGGACCAAGGCAAACCGAAAATTTTTTTTACATTTCTCAGAACAAAATAGTTTCCGCACCCCTGTAGACCACCAGAAGCAAGAATTTACGGGTTCTTTGCCCTTGTGGAAAGTAAATTTTGCGGTGGCTGGGGAGGGGGGAGGCGGATTCTATACCATAGTCGAAATAGGTTGCACGAGTTGAGACCTGTACGAGTTTGGTTATATGAGTTGGACCTCTACGAGTCAGTCTTCATACGAGCTGGGTGTCGTTCATAGAATTATACGAAAAGAAATAGCCCACCTCAAACTGTGAAAATATTAACTATAGAAGCCTTAAAATATTCTGAAAATAAAAAATTTGAATTTGGCGCTCAAAATAGGCGTGAAATAGGCGTAAAGGTTTAAGCTAGGTTTAAGTTTCACGCCTATTTCACGCCTAAACGACGCCTATTTTACGCCTAAATATGCGTGTCTGCAGTTCCCTGGGGGCCGCGCTCAAAAGAAATACGGTAGGGTTGACTGTACTCTTGAAAAACGAGCCATGGGCACAAAATCCAATAAGTTTTTTCAAAGACTATCAAATGGTATATTTGTTTTTCAATACGGGCGGACATCTGTCAGGTTTCTCAATACCTCAGTGGAATGAGCTAAGTTAGAAGTATCGACTTTACATCAAATCTAAAAAAACTATTGATCAATACATAATGTTAAACTAAAGCAAAAAATTAAACTAAAACAAAAAAATGAAAATGTTTTGCTGATATTTTCATTTGCACTTTCTATTTTTGAAAAATTTTCCATTTGAATGAATCAATTTGATTGGTTGCAAGCTTTCTGGCAAACTAACAGTGGCAATTGATTCATGGTATCAGCATATTAAATGTCACAATTTTCCTTATATATTCTCTAGATGGCTATATGTTCAATATTTTTTATTGTTTTCACTGCAAACCATGATTTTGGCTCACCCTCTGATCGCTAGCTACATTTTCCTAGCTACTTCTAGTGCTGTTTATGGGGCTAGGTTGGCGCGCGAGGATGTGGAAGATGTGTCTGGCTGGACATACTTCAACCAAACAGATAGCTACTACAAGGTTGACTTTTGCGTATGATATGCAGAGCTGGTCAAAGTTACACCGACTTAGTTGTCAACAGCTGTCTTAAGACGGTATTAGAGTAATTATGATTTCAGGATTTAATATATGGATATAAAATGCTTGTAATCGCCAAAATTGAAATATGGCCAGCTTACTCCTATATACTATTAGAAAGCTCGCTCTCTGCGCTTTCTTTAGGCCTATTATGATTAAGAGTCTTTTAAAAAAGCAAAAATAAACAAAAAAAATATGTTAGGAATACCGAAAGTGGGGGTATTCCAACACGAACTTTGAAGAGGCCATATTTCAAAAATGCGTTTTAAACATGCAAAACACAACGTCAATATAGTGTATCTGAAAAAAAGAATTTTTTCTTCCAAATTAAAAGCCGTTTCTCTGTTTCTGACCTATTTGAAGATTGCTTTTAGACTTAATCTGTCGCCTGTCTCAGTGACTATAATTTAAAAAAATTGTAAATTGGTAATTTGAAAATGGGTCAAATTGCACCTTATTTTTGAGATGATCAAGCAAAAATCGCTTTTTTCACATCATATACCAAAAAATTGCTTTTCCAATGTGAGTCGATTGATGGTTACAGATTTTCGAAATCCGGCCACAAGAAAATTTATGATCAAAACGAAATTTCCAAGAAAATTGGCTGACCCTGTACTTACTATACTATCTCGATTCTTATTTATTTGCAGAAATTCACTGACAAGCAATCCTTTGACGATGCAGAGAAGAAGTGTCAGGAATACAACCACAGCCACCTGACCTCTTTCCACTCCAAATTGGAATTTGACTTCTTGCTGTCCCTGAGCCGGAGACACGTGGAGGTTTTTGGATTGGCATGCGCCATTCTGCCAGACCCAGACTAGATGTTCCAGCAAAGGCTAAAAACCGGTTTGCACTGCGGTTTTTGGATGGTAGCCCAATGATGGAGTTCAACGACACAGTCTATGCAGATTACTGGGGGTTAGGCGAGGAAAATGGCTGGGAGCCGAATGGAGTCAACGGAGAGCAAGAACAATGCATGATGCTCAACGATAACACAGAGCCCATCAGTCACGGCCGGAAACTCAACGACATCTTCTGCAACAACGAACTGGTATAAAACTTATTTTGAAACATTTACAGGGGAGAGTCACATATTTAGAGGATGTTTAATGAATGTTATAGTAAACTTTTAACCAAGCTAACTTATCTGTGGTAATAATATATTTTTAGGATAAGAATTGGTTTAAGTATTTTATAGTAACAATTCAACCTGAAGCATTCATATGAAGCATTACGGCGTTCAAACACGTTAAAGGGTGAGGACGGATCGCACTAGCTCTCAGGTTCAACTACCACTGGCTTCACACCCTATTTTAAACCCTTTATATACAAGTTTGGTGTCAAATGATCCTCAGACTTTTATCTATCCAAGAAAATTATCAGAATTGGGTTTCACACCAACTGGAGCTGATTTAAAGGCGGAGACCTGCTTAATTTCCGAAAATCGATTGTTTTTGGGGGTTTTCTTTGACTGGTTTGATTAATATTTCTTGACTTTTTTACAAGGCACACGTTTCATAAACTAAATAAACTGAAGTAAAATGTAGCCAAGATTCTAAGCTTTTATTTCAACTATCGTACAGAAAAAAGGTGATATTCACTTAGAGCTAAAATCTAAAAAAATTTCAACGATGTCCAATTCCATGCCATCCTACACAGATCTGTCATTCGCATGAAATCTCAGAATTGGGGCATTTTCTGACAGTAAAGCAGTGCCGGAAGTAATTCCAATAAATTCCTCGATAGTTTTTGGATCTAGCAGTCAGTGCACTTGATGGAAAAAAGCGTGCACCTATCGGAATTAGAACAGTTGGCTTAGGGCGATGTGTATAGTACTACGTGTACGCAGAGCAAGTCAAAGTCAACGTCAAGGTCAAAGCCAAAGTCAAAGTCATGGGGTGTGTACGCACAGAAAGTCAAAGTCAAGGTCATCAATCAAAAACAATATACTCATCCACAGAATTCTAACGGAAACTTTATTAGACACCAACGGACAGCAAATCAAATCATTTCATTGTGCCAACCATCAGTTGAATCATCAGTCGAATCGGCCATGATTTCTAAACATAGAAGAGATAAGCCAAATTTGTAAATAAAAACGCCTTTACTGCAACGATGAATGTATGTAGCAGCACAATGCACCACTGATCAGCAAAGAAGATCAAAAATAAGACACAAAAAATTCCGAAAAAACTTTGACTTTGACTTTCTGTTTCAAACTTTTTTGAAAGGCCAGTCAAAGTCAAGGGCAAAGTCAAAGTCATGCGTACACAGCCAAAAGTCAAGGTCAAAGGCAAAGTCAAGTTGACTTGCAGGTTGACTTGCAAGTCAACTTTCTGTGCGTACACACAAAAAACTTTGACTTTGACCTTGACTTTGACTTGCTCTGCGTACACGAGGTATAAGAAAGTCCACCCCTTCCCCTTACATCTAAATTTCTTTATTCAGCGACTTTCATCATTGAGATCAAGATCGTCTTACTGTTCCACCGAGTTGTGCTTGACAAAGTTCGATTAGGAAATATGGCCCTAACCCTCGATGCTAGGGACCCTCACTTGCCTTAGGACGAAATTGATACCTCAGCGCCACGCCTCGGTACGTAGGGTAGTGCATGGATAATCATTTTTTATGGCTTAGATGCAATTTTTTATGGTGCACATTTACTTTTTTTCGTAGGGTAGTGCTGGTGGCCTGGTTTGCCTCAGGGCGTGAGGCGGTGCCCGGGCATGAATGAAAAAAATTCCCCAAAACTTATTATTTTCAACTCGATTTGCTCATGTTAGAAGAGTCGAGTTGAAAATTGGCAAGTGGATAGCAATAGACATGCCATAAGCTATCGAACGGTCTATAGAGTTTGTTTTAAATGCCACCTTGAGATCGTGGCCTACCCGTATAAGCCTATTTTGACTCTCAAGACAACTTTTATCTAATTTGAAAGGATCTACAAAAAAATTTTCATTTCTCTGTTAAATAAACAGAGAAAAAGTTTATTTGTAGGAATTTGTGTGCAAAAGAAAAATAGCGATTGTGCCTACACTTCAACCAACCACTCAACCGACGCCTTCCACCTCCATTAGCCCTGACCCTTCGCCCTCTAGCTCTTCTGTGCCTGTCCTAAGCCTCGGCGTGGTGTTTGCTCTGGCTTTGATGGTAAAAATGTATTATTGTTATGGAATAAAATACTAATGGCAGTATTTTTCAGATGCTGGTCAATTTCTTCAGATAAACTTGCGTTCTGGATTCTGACAGTTCATTGAATTTTTTTGTAGAGCACTAATCGGATTATAAGTTGTAGACAAAGTCTAGTTTGAATAAATTTTATTTTGTAATTGTTGGTGTTATGAAACAAAAATCAATTTTTTCTCTCACAAAATACGTAATTAGACTTTGTAACAATCTAAAAGAATTGAAAAATCATTTTTATGAAAAAATATTGTTTGTTTTCGTTGCTAATATCAAAAAATATATATTATCGATTTATTTTTTCTTCTTTGTAATTTTAGCCATAGCAGCCATCTATCACATCTTTATGTAGTATATATAGTATTTAGCATGGATAATCATTTTTTATGGCTTACATACAATTTTTTATGGCGCACATTTACTTTTTCTTGGCGCAAATTTAGTAAATTTGGGCCATAATAAAGTGAGTTGGTGTCATAAAAGATGATTATCTATTTGACATGTGTGAGTGGGGGTGTTTGTGTTCAAGCCTGATTTTCTGCCATGTTTAGCAAACCTAGGTTAAATATCGCACTGGGCTCCTCAAATACAACATCTTAGCTTTCTTTGAAGCACAACAACGTTAAATTAAGAATGCTTCTAACAAAAGTTTCATTTAAAGCTGAGGAAAATTTTAGCTTGGCTGAAGTCGAAGCTCAGAAAATGTTTTGGGCGTACAGCCGACTAAGGCTCAGTCGCTGTATTTTAGCTTGCCCTAATTTATCAATTTTTAAATTCACCAAGAACTATTCGTAGGTGCAAACACTTGTGCATTTGTTATTTTAGTTTATTTGATTTTCCCAAAAAATTAGTGACCCCTGAAGATACCGGATATTGTCTATTAATCAAACCCTTTCTAAAACCTTATTTTCTCTATTAAACGTTCATCCTTGAAAAAGTTGGAAAAAATTGGGTCGATTTTGAGATTTTCGGGTGCTCAACCAAAATCTGAAAAGTGGAATCAGGTAAACTCGTGCTAACTAAGAAAAAGGCAATAAACCGAATTGCAAAATTATATTTCTGGGCTCAGATATAGGTCATTGAGGTAGGGAGGGGGATGTTTATCAGAGAGGGGCGTTTAATAGAGAAAATACGGTAATCACCCGTTAAAGATCCCGACGCTAGTAGCGAATATCCCCCACAAATGATCCCCCCCCCCAACGATTTTCACTTTTTTTACTTTAGTAAAAAGTACCCAAATTTATGTCCCAGACCCCGGAAAATGTGCGCAAACTCTTCATTAGTCACAAAACTTCCGTACGCTGGCCTACCCCCAAGCCTAAGGGCTAAGCCTAAACTTGTTGTTTGCAAGGTAGTTACAGCAATTTTTAAAGGTCAGATGCTTGGGGGGGGGGGGGCTATTCGCTACTAGCGCCAAGATCCCTTATCTCAGTTGAATATGAAAATTTTGCAACTCTGGTTTTTTGCGTTTTTTTAAATATCTATTTTCTCTGCTTTTATTAGAATAAACACGGTACACAATCCTAAATATTTTCCAAATTCGGTACGCTAGTTGAGTTGCAAAACTAAAAAAAATTAATTTGACCTGTTGTATAGCAGTATTTGCAAACACTAACAGTGTTGCCGTAAAAATAACATTTTGGCGCTACTTGCATATACCCCCCCCCCCCGCAAATCAACTTTTTTTAAAATGTTACCAAACACCTTATATTGACTCTAAATCGCCTCAGGAGTTCAAAAAAGACATTATTTTTGAGTTCTGGTCAATAAAAAATCGAGTTTCTGGACCACCAAAAAGTACCCATTTTGACCATTTTCGAAGGGATTTAAGGCTATATTAGGGTGGAAATAGACTAAAAAGGGCCAATTTTGAACGAAAAGGAAGATGTTGAGCATAGTTTTGTTGACTGGGGCCTACCGCATAAATAAACTCTGGTATGCATACATTTTCATGCATCCAGAGTCACTTTCACGTGATTTGCGTCTAAGGTATGTGGGTGTGCGCATCTCAACCCCAAGCAACCAAGTCCCTGCGCCCCCGAAGGGCACGCAGGGGGCTTGGTTGGTTAGAGATGCGCGCACTCACTTACCTTAGACATAATTCCGAGCAAGACTCTCGAACAAAAAATGCATTTAGAGACTATTTTTGCCCAGCTCCAGTGACCAAAACATGATAAAACAGGTAAAAAGTCAAAATTCAAAAGTGCCCAAAACTTAATTTTTTATTCACCAGAACTTATAAATAATGTCTTTTCTGAACTTCTGAGGCGATTTTGAGTCGATATAGGGTGTTTTAAAACACTTTTAAAAAACTTTATTTTGGGGGTGGGGGTATATGCAAGTAGCGTCAACATTTTAATGTGATATTAGCCTAAAACCAACAAGCGCCAAAATTTTGTCAATTTTTTTAAATCTAACTGTCACCTCTTCAAGCTACGAAAATGCCTAATATGCATTTTTTAGATGTTGTTTTTGATCCATATTTTGTTGACAAGCCGGCGTTATGATGTAAATAAAACTTACGGAGAATTCAAAACTAGACTAAAAACATGATCTTAACTGCAAAATTTCTTACAAAAATGCCTAAAATTTATACTCAAATGCTTCAATTTTTCAAAAAAAAAAGTTTTATTATTTTTGCTAGTTCTTGAATTAACTGTAGTATTATGAAATAAAATATAATTTTTAATTCAACAAATTCAGAATGAATGCCGACATTCTGTTAGACATTCTCAGTTTCCTCAATCGCCGTTCCCTGAACCGCTTACTAACTCTCAACTCCACAGTCAACTGCCTAATCAACACTTATTTTTCATGCAGTCCCTGTCTCCAAGTGCTCAACCTCCAGTTTTACAGCCCTGAAAAAGTGCACATGCAAATGCGTCCCACCACCTACAGGCTGCATGAAGCCTTGCTGGAAGAGACTTTACCATTTATATTGCCTAAATACATCCAATGTGAATGCACCTATATCACTTTCAACCAGCAAAATGACCATCTACTTCAAGCATCCCACCTATTTTCCCACATTTGGCGAAACTGCAATTTGTACATAGATGTGCAGGAAGGCACAAACATGCCATTGTTTGGGAGGTTATGGCTAGTAACACATTTCAAAGTGATATTTTGGATGTGGCAGTAAGCCACCCAACGTTTGATTGGGATGTGTTCTTTAGCTGTGAAGCGATTTACAAATGTGGAAAGCTAGTTATTTATGACGTTCATTCTCTAAACACTGAAAATATTTTGAAATATTTGCATTCTGAGCAAAGAGAGAAGAGCCTGTCACTCAAATATCCTCATGACTACGATCAGCTTCATGTACTGGTCGTTAAGATTGTGGAGGTAAGGACATTTTAGAAAATTGTAAGGTTTTAGAAGTCAACAAAGTTTACAAAATAGCTAGCTGACTTTTAATCAAATATGTTTTTTAATACTTTTATGTAGTTTGAAAAATTGAGTCCGTCCTTACATACGCTTACCTATACGCTTTTGGGTGTATATTGAAACTACATAAACTTGACAGAAAAGTGTTTTGCGTTAAAAAAGAGTTTTGCACACTTTGCTATTAAAGTAGGTCCGATCTGGGGAGGGGTTTATCAAGGTAGCTTAGGGGGGGGGGGGGGGGGGTTGGTCATATCGTATTTGATAATGAAAAATATATTAATGAAATATATTCAGATGTTTAACAAAACTGAAATTACATCTAGCTCATTTGAACTGAACTTCAAGTGTGCCTTGGAGAATTTCGAAATAGTCAATGACAAGAAAAAGAATGTTTAAGGCTTGAAGTGGTCCACGAAATGTGCACTTTGAGAAGATTTCGTGTGTAATTATCATACTATAAATACAGACTTAATATTTAAACAAATTAGCTTTTTGTATATACCGTATATAATTTCTAATAAATATATTTTAAACTAAAACACATATGTTCTATGGTTGTGCTATATAAAGCTACGTTCACAATGAGGAGGCTGTTTGCGAATGCTAAATCAGATTCGTCACACGGAAATGGCCATATTTTTTAATTTTTAACAAGTTTCTGTTATTGCAATCTTGTAGCGAAGATTCAAGGCTACCAAATGAGCTATTGATGAAGTAGATGTTGTAGAAAAAATTGGGTTTTAAAAGGAAGAATCCGCCCAGGCATCCGCACTCAAATTCGACTTAAGATTCTTGGGCGGATTCTTAAAATTTTATCTGTTTTTATCTGTTTTTAGCCATATTTACTCAATCAATAGCTCATTTGGTAGCCCTAAACCTCAACTATGTGATGTGAGAAGATACATAAGCAACTGGAAAATAAAAAAAACCACACCAACTGAATGATTTTGGGAGAACACTAAAAAAAGCGAGGATTCTGTTTCGGAGATTCTTAGTGAGTAGTCTGTTTTAGCATCCGCAAACAGCCTCCTCATTGTGTATGCACCTTTACTAGGGCTTTTTTAGCAACTCAAAGCATATGAAGAAAACGATCTCATAGAAAGAACTAGCATAATAACCGGAAAACTTTTGTCTGCTACAGACAAGTGATTATTCATCGGAAAGCCCATGAAACGGGCAATCTTTGATGTCCAAACATTGCTGAAAAATGTTTAAAAAACTTAATTGCAATGCAATGTTAAGAACTATCACAGAACTGTAAAAACCAGTAAAAAAAAGCATAATTGTTTTCGCGCCAAAATATCCTAATGTCCGTAAACTCTAATTTTGAAACCTCGTGAACTATTGATAAATTGCTGGTGATTGACTTTCTTATTATCGGTAGAAATCACTACAAGATCTGTTCCGACCACATTGCACCGCAGCCGAAAGAAGGGGAGACGCCTATTTTTCACCGTATTTTTATTTCATTTTTTAAGTTGATTATGGTGATCATGGTAGTTTCATTCACCTATTTATATTCTAGGTTGATTGTGGTGGCCGCAGTACACAATGTGTGTGTCGCCCAAAATCATCTCAATCGTGCTTCTTTTGATGCTTAACGTTAAGAAAACACATTTTCAGGACGGGAAATGCATTTTTTTGATGAAAAAAATTCTAAAAAAATTTTGCCTTGGTCCCCCAATACCATAAATATTCAAAAATATCAGATAAAATTTTTTTCGAATTGGCTCCATAACATTTTAAAGGGAATAAGGGCTATATAGGGAGGCAAAGGTAATAAAATGGCCAGTTTTAGGGGAAAAAGATAAAAACTAGGTATATCATTTTATTTTTCGGTTGTCTTACCATGTTTTTTACGTGGCCGTGGCAAAAAGAGACTTTATATTCATTTTTGATCAAGAGTTTTTTTACATATTTATGGTCTTGGGGACCAAGGCAAAAACTTTTTTATGAATTTTTTTTATCAGAAAAATGCTTTTCCAACCCTAAAAACTTTTTTCTCAACGTTGAACATCAAAAGAAGCACGATTAAGATGATTTTGGCGTTTTTGGGCGACACACACATTGTGTACTCCGGCCCGCCATAATCAACCTAGAATATAAAATAGGTGTCCGCGCCCCTCCTCCAGTCCATCCCCCAACCAGTGTTGAACATTCCCTTCTTATATTGAGATGCTTTTTATAATTGATATTAAAAATTCATAGCTTATCGAAAACTTCTAGTATAAAATTATAAATGGTATGGTTTTTTATTTTCATTTTTTATTGAGTTCTGAAAAGATGGGTTTATTCAACTGTATTTTTTTGCTACTTTTGCTAGTACAATATGGCCTATTTATTGATGACATGCCTAATTGTCCTCAAGGAACACCGGATAAACCAGCCAATCTTGGATGTAATTTTTAGAAAACATCATAATCATCATCAAAAACTATAGTTTTAATTCAAATTTCGTGTTTTTGAAAAAAGGTCGATTTTCGGGTCAAAATAAGTGTTTCTTGAATAAATTTTTAAAACTTGAGACTTTGAAATTTAGGCAATGGCTATTCCGATTGCTTTGTGCTTTTGGGTAAGTCATGTAAGGATAAAGGGGAAAATGTGTTTGCCTTGAGTCTACTGGCTACCCACATGGATGCTGCATTTTTTAGGATTGATAATTTCTTCATGATATTTGTTTGCATAAAAACAGAATCAAAGTATGTTAAATAAATAATTCAAGGAGCCAGTTCTGATGCATATTGACATTGAATTTTCCATTTAAAATCTGAGAATATTGATGAATCGTAGCCTTGCTCAATCACCAAAGGTAGAGAATCCAACAAAATCCTAAAAATAGGCTATTTGGCAGAAATTCCTACTTGATGCCCAACGATTTTCAAGAAGATCACTTTTCATTTTTACACCGTGCCGAGGATAAACCAGGGTTGGCCATTAACCTGGTTATTCAACCAAGGATGTAAGTTACATCATGTAACTAGATTACTGCAAAACGTTGAGAATGAAAAAATTTATAGCCTTCTATCTGAAAAAAAACATTTTTCAGCCACACTACTTTTTGGATATTTATGGCAATACATATTTTTTTTTCTCTAGAAAACTGATATTCCGTTATTGAAGAAAGATAGAACAGGGTTTTTCAAGATTTCTGCCTTTTAAAACTACACTTACTACATTTAGAGTCAAAATTTTTAGGACCCTCCACCCTGATGTTCAGAAACTGAGCGTTACAGTATCTCGGGAGGCATCTGGTACCCGTATAGTAAATTTTTTTGAAAAATTAATTACACCGTCGTGTTCAGCGTGTATTCTGAACAAAAAGCGACAATTGGCACGCTCCGCCTTTAGAGTGTTAAGATAGGAGATCACTCGCGATGAAAATATAAATGAACCAAGGTGACTAGATGTAATGGTAGGCAAACGATTAGTAGAATATCTTGCAGAAGTAGATCGTCAACCACGTCTTCATTGGCAAATCTGTTAGCAAAGATGTTAGCGTCAACGTAAATGATGGAATGATATTGTCTTGGACGATTATCAGTTGAATATTTAGTCTTCAGTCTCCGACTCCTTCCAGCTCTACCTCCAGTCCTACATCCAGTCCTGTTCGAGTTGATGCTCCTCGAGTGTCCTCAACAGCCAGATCTACAGGGTTGATACGCCCAAGGCGCGTCCTCTTCCAGCGCCCGTGCCTAGCGGCCGGTTCAATTTCCAGGTTCCGAACTACACTGCTGATTCTCCAATGGTCTCGTCCTCCGTCTGCCGCCAAGTCTCCCGCATGCTCTCGTCCTCCGCCTCAAGTCACGACATTACTCCTGCGCCGGTGATGGGTGGTGGTTGTCCAGCGAAGCCAAGCCAGTGGGAATATCGCCAGTCCTCACCTCTAGCGTCTACTCCAGTGCCCGTGCTCAAGTGCCGTGGTGGTCTCCAGCTCCTCCAGTCCTGCTATGGGAAGAATCCAGCGACGAAGAAGAAGAGGATACTCCAGAGTCAACAGGATCCAATAGTTTGTTTCTTCCTGTTATTTCGCCAGTGTTAATAAAGTTCGTTCCTAATTGTAATAATAGTGCTGTGAGTTTGGAAAGGGAAGCTGTAGGTTGTTCTGGTACTGATTCCACAGGGCATTCTCTGGACAACAACCACTATTTTCCCCGCCTTTACTGATGTTAGCGTCAGCGTAAATGATGGAATGATATTGTCTTCGACGATTACAAAAGAATTTTACCAGTTTAACCAGCTTTTTCATGCATTGATAATTTACACATAACTATTTACCAGTGAATTACCGGTGATTTACCGTTTTAACCTTTGCAAACTACAGCGGGCACTCTTTTTAAAGATCATGAATGAGAAGGCTACAATGGACGTTCTTGAATCAATTGAAGTTTTTGATATCTTTTTGGATCTTTCAGCCCTTCACATTCACCCACCTTCTGTGCTGGTCAAGGAAGTCGGTTGCGTGTTGGAGGTGCTAAGGTGGATACTCGTTGTTTTCCAAATGCAGAAGGTTAACTGTGGTAGTAGGGATCATTCGCAGGTGTAGGTCTAAAATATTGAAAAGTTTGCAAAAGATGAAACATAAATTCTCACCTTCGGCAATCATTGTGAGGTACTCTCCATTTTTAATGTCCTCCGCGTGAGCATCTTGTGTGAGGATAACAGAGTATATGTGTGGTGAATGACGAAGAAAGTGAGTGGTGTGCTGACTCCTTCGAGTAACCCAACTTTTGTCTTTGTCATTGCATATACCAATCCATATCACTTGTCCAAGCCCGGTCACCAATGTATCCTTGCCTATTTCAATCAATGTAACCGTCAAAGGCCCTTTCGATAACTGAACCGTGAATCGTAGACCCAGAATCATCTAAAAAGAAGCTAAATGAATCGTAAAAAACTAAGGTTAATCTTTCCTACTGAAGCAAAATTCAGTAATTTCACATTACATGCAAGAAATCCATCATGGAACTTCTGGTGAGACTTAATGAGACTCAGTGACAGTGACACTGATAGTGACACTGACACTTCAATGTCACTGTCAGTGTCACACCGACTATATACTGACCGTCAGTGTCACTATCACACAGAAATTGGAAACTCTGGGTATAGTCAACATTTCAGTACAGTCATTCATACAGTATAGTCAACCTTTCAGCATAGTCAACTTTGTAGCACACTAAACCCTTCAGTATAGTCAACTCTTAAGTATACCAAAACTCTCCAGTACAGTCAACCTTCCAGCATCGTCGACCCTCCAGTACAGTTAACCCTCCAATACAGTCAATTTTCCAGCATACCGTATTTCCTGTAATAAGGCGGCACCCTCTAATAAGGCGGCACCCCCAACTTCGAGGTCTATATCTCGAAGCAGAGTAAATATTTTGGTTATCTGTTGATGCGTTTTCTTAACTCCCACGAGCTCTACCGATTCTAATTTTTAGATTTTGGTTGAGCACCAAAAATCTCGAGATTGAATTCGAATTTTTCGGATTTTCAGGGGTTTGAAAAATAAGGCGGCATGCCGCCTTATTACAGGAAATACGGTAGTCAACTTTCCAGTACAGTTATTCGTCCAGAACTGTCTGCTTTATCTGAAGGAGAAAAGAGACCCTCGGATTCTTAGAAAACTTTGAGGCCAAATATTCACTGTGTTATCTTATCATTATGATTAGATTTTGATACCGTTGTGTAGCCCTGACGCTCTTCTACAAAATGAGCTATCATACATAAACTTTATTCATCAAAGTGGCCACCATTGGCCTCAATATATTTCTTCAACCCTTTAAAAAAATTTGTCAATGGCATTTCGAATCATTTCTTGCGGAATTGCGTCCCATTCTTTCACCAGAGATTCTTTGAGCGCGGCAATTGTTTTGTGAGACTTGGAGCAAGCTTTAGACTGGAGATATGGCCATACGACTCTCACAAAACAATTGCCGCGCTCAAAGAATCTCTGGTGAAAGAATGGGACGCAATTCCGCAAGAAATGATTCGAAATGCCATTGACAACTTTCCAAAAAGGTTGAAGAAATGTATTGAGGCCAATGGTGGCACTTTGATGAATAAAGTTTATGTATGATAGCTCATTTTGTAGAGGAGAGTCAGGGCTACACAACGGTATCAAAATCTAATCATAATGATAAGATAACACAATGAATATTTGGCCTCAAAGTTTTCCCGGAACTTTTGTCGCACCGATATCCATATTTTTCAACATGGAACTTGGCAAAAAGAGTCTCTAAATGCATTTTTGATCAAGAGTCTTGCTCGGAAGTATGTCTTAGGTATGTCTAAAGGAAGTGCGCGCGCGCATCTCTAACTCTCAAGTCCCCTGCGCCCCCTTCGGGCAGGAGGCTTAGAGTTGAGATGAGCACACCACATACCTTAGACACAAATCATGTGAAAGTGACTCTGGATGCATAAAAAGCATGCGCACCAGAGTTTATTTACGCGTAGGCCCCAGTATTCAAAACTATGTTCAACATCTTGCTTTTTGTTCAAAATTGCCCTTTTTTTGGTCTATTTTTACCCAAATACAGACCTAAATAACTTTGAAAATGGTCAAAAATAGTGATTTTGGGTGGTCCCAAAACTCAATTTTTTTGACCAGAACTCAAAGATAATGCTTTTTTGAACTGCTGAGGCCATTTTAGGTCGATATAGGGTGTTTGAAGGCACTTTTAAAAAAGTTGATTTGGGGGGGGGGCTATCCTTTCCGGCGTTTTGGGAGAACTCCAAATAACCCAGTCTAGCCTCTGTTTTTTACAGCAAATCAATTTGCAGACTCGTCATCTTTATTGCATGTTATTTCTACAACTACATTGAAAATGTGAACATGAGGCACTGGATGTGTTTAAAATTTTTAGGGAATTGTAAAATAAATGATAATTTCATCTCCCAATAATGATTTTGCAAACCCTTCATTTGACTTGTTTGTTCATTTTATCAGTTGTATAATAATCGTTTGAAAAATTGGTTAATTTAAACAAAAAAACTGCTTTCATAACTTTAAGCAGTCTAATTTTTAACTGATCAAATTAATTTAAACTGGTCAAATTAGTTTTTAGCATCCGCAAACAGACTCCTCATTGTGAATGCGTCTCAAAGGGGCATACCCACGCTAATGAGTGGTGGTGCCCGGAATTCAACATTTTTTTCCTAATCATTGAATTTCTGCACGGATTTTTCTGTTTGGTTTCTAACAAAAGCATACCTAAAATTAAATTCTAGGCCTTGTTTTGTTAGAAAGCAAGTTGAAAAATACATTCAGAAGTACAATGATTAGGAAAAAGTTTTGAATTCCCGGCACCACCTCTTATCGGCGTGCTCATGCCCCTTTAAGAAAGCTTTTACTGAATGCCATTATGTCAGGCATGATTCATGCGTACCATGTGCCTTGATTCAAAGTGCGCTATAAAAATTGTTGACCTAAACGTTCTTTAAAAGCGGGAAAAACCACAAAATTTCTTCTTCCATTTTAAACATATTCTATTATAACCATTGTGTAGGTAAGATATGAAAAATGATATTTGTAAATGTAAAATGATATTTATATATGGTCCTTTCGGAATAGTGAGAAAATCAAAACTTTTTTTTTTATTATATCTCTATATAGTATTTGGACAATGTTTGTCATTCTGTCTGTCACGTTTTTGGTTTTTTGTATTTTTTTTCGCGTTTTCTGATAAGAACTCGGGAAAAGCTCAACGTTACGTTGTAGCCCGAATCCTTGGCCACATTTTAAGCTATCGCACGGCTCATTTGGCCGACACCCCTGAGACGTCACTTAATTTTAGGTTCGTCGTGCACGGTTTTTGACCCTTTTGGGCATTTTTTGAATAGTAAGGTTTTTTTCGGGGATTTTTGTACCGAAGTCGGGAAAAGCTCAACGTTACGTTGTAGCGCTAATTCTGAGCTACATTTTGAGTTATCGCACGGCTCATTTGGCCGACACCCTGAGACGTCACTTAATTTTAGGTTCGTCGTGCAGGGTATTTTAGGGGTTTTTGATACTTATGGGCAAAATACCTTATGGGCAAATACCGAGACGGGGGCGCCGGTAATGTGACGAAGGGGGCGAAAACGGCGGGGGCGAAGACTACAACCACGGATGAGTCAAGCACGTAGCGGGGGCGTGTTGTCCTTATTGTTATCTTCGCTGTGCAGGGGCGCTATCGTTATTTTTGTTGTGCGGGGGCGTTGTTGCCGTTATCTTTACATAATAAAGTTGTTACAAAGTTTTGCGCCCAGCGTTTTCCTAATGATCCGCTTCCTAAAATAATTTTTGTGTGTTAATATTGCTGTTATATGCCCAATGTTTTAATAGAGTATATTTTGTCAAATCCATTTTCGGCGGTAAATACAAAAATGTTTTGTTATTAGGCGCCTGTAAGGCGCCAGTCCACCTAGTAGGAAAATAATTTGCTACGATATTACTCCAAAAATAACCTCTTTTTAGGTTTCTAGCTTATTTAGTTAACATCTTTTCAGCTTTTTTGAGCTTCTCAAAGTACGTACTTGAAAAAGGAAATGTATTTGTTTTGAGATTCTAATTTTCTGTATAAAGTGTTATTTTTCAGTAACCAAAATAGAAAACAGTATGTAAAACTTGCATATTTTTGTTCAATATACTTTTTATCCTTAAAAATAAATCCGAAAAAATTTTGTGTGGCCTTATTGTACAGTCTAATATATTTTGCCTTAGTCCCCCCGTTGATTTTTTCTTGTCGTGCCTAAGCCTTACCCAACCAGACGTGTTCAAGGGCATAAAATTTTGTTTGCTTGGATTCAATTTTTTTTTTTTTGGCACGCTCAGGCTGGAAGAAGAACAAAGAGTTTATAGCTCGGATTGGTTATGTAGCAGTACTTCTGAGACGAAATAGGATACCAAGCCGTATTTTTTTGCATTTACACGAGCTAACTCACTTTGCACATGGTTGGCACCAAAATAACCGAAAGTGTTAAGCGCAAAAAGGGGGTTTCAAGGCGTGACTCAACAAAACAAATGTTGGCGTTAGAACAATTGTGATTTTAACATGCTTATTTAGATTATTATCTTAATAATTGAGAAGCATTATTACAATCTCTACACTACATTTTCAATGGTGTGTCATGCTTCTTCTGATTTTCTTTTAATTTTTAATTAATACCCGTATTTAAGACAAATTTTTAAAATTGAATTCATCCAGCGAAACAAATACAATCCACTCTAACTACAACATTTTAACTAATTCCTCACTTAAATTTATTAAACTGACATAAAAAATCGTTAGTATGTCTACAATAGCAATAATTAAAATTGATTGAATTATCTAATGATTTCAAATAATTCTTCCGCCCCTTTTTCCTGCTTTCAAAACCTCAATATTACCGCATCCGACTTGGAAAATTTAGAGCTAGACGAGTTTGTTGGAGAATTCAGCGAGTATGTTCCTGAAAAAGAGCTTGCCTTAATTTCAGAAGGCGAGCACTCAGCAGTAGCTTTACATTTGGTTCCTTTGGCCCTAATAGGAATGCTACTAACCTTTTTTATATTGTTGCTGTGTTTAGGTACGCTTTGTTATATGACTTTTCATGATTTAAAATTTCTATATAGTATTTGGCATGGGTGGGTGTGTGGGTAACGCATCTCTGAACCTATTGTGTTCCAGACCGATTTTCGGCCAGTTTTCGCTATCTTTTGTCAGATATCTTTCCGGAACCCAGAAATTCAACATCTTAGCTGTCTTTTAAGCACATAACTGGAAAAAGTTGGAAACAAAGTTTTTAAGCCCCTTTAAATTAGAGATGGTGTTTTTTTTGCCTGATTGGGTAGATTTTCATGTTCAAGACCTAATTTTCTTTTAATTTTTGTAAATTCATGCCGGATATCTTTCTGGAACCTTAAAATTTAACATCTTAGCTGTATTTTAAGCACATAACCGGAAACGTGAGATAGCTTAAAAAAGTATTTAGTCCCTCCAAATTGGATCTAGGAGGAGGGTATCCAGGCGAAAGGTAGCCAGGAAGGGTCAACTAGGAGGTGGGTAGCCAGGGAAGGGTAAACCAAAAGGAGGGTAGCCAGTAGGGGTACTTATGAAGACGGTGGCCAGGAGAGGGGTACCCAGGAAGAAGTTACCCAAAAGGGTGCTAACGAGTAGAAGGAAAGTCAGGAGGGAGGTACCCAGAAAGAGGGTAGCCAGTAGGGCGCTTAATCAGTAGGAGGGTAGCGATTAATCTTTATGTAATTTAGGCGCCTGTTGCTCCTTGTTATTACCGTGTTATGATGTTTTTTAAAGTTATTAAAGCTTAAAAAATGCCAAATTTATTTAGATTTTTTATAAAAATGAAGAATCAAACAAGTTTAATTTTTTTATTAGCCTGATCCCTGCTTTCGCTCTTTTTTGCATACCGAATTGAATTTTTTTTCTTTTGGGTTAGGTCAAAGCTCAAGTTTATTAAATGCAGCCGGCCAGCATTGCGGAACTGAAAGTAAGTATCCAGCTCGCTTTTACTTGACTTCAAATTTTTAATTCTAGCCTTATTTGGCTTTTTCGACAAAATTTTACCTATTTTTTACTTTTTCTAAAAAAAATAAATATTCATAAAAAAGAGTGCGAATTCAAAAGTTGCCTGAAAAACAGATTTTACTCTAAAGATGGACCACTCTGCAGCATTTGCCAAGAAAAATTGTTTGCAAAAATGTTAAATTTTCACTTTACAGGGCAATAAAAGCGGGAATCGTTAGTGAAAAGTTCTACGCTCTTTTACTCAACAGAGCTATGGGAGATTTGATATACACATTTTTGTACATCCTAGACCATTTAATGGAAATATGGGGTTTAGGTTGGTCCTTTTTAGCATTGTTTATCAAAATAAAATTAATATATTTTATTTTTAGTGCCGATTTAACCGGCCCATTAAACATTGTGATCGAGGGTGTGTTTTGGTCATCTATGGTCAGTTATGTTAGTCTGAGCTTGATGAAGTTATATGCTATAGCCTGTCCCTTGATGTACTGGAAAAAAGTGACCATGTCCAGGGTTATTGTGTTTATTGTGTTCAGCTGGTTTGGTTTTGTTTTGTTTGTGATCTTCAGGATACTCTTGAGAGCTAAATGCACTGAACACACGTGTTTAATGTTGTTGCATAGAATTGTTGGCGCTGTTCACTTGTTTTGCTACTTGTTTACCGTGATTTGCTTCCTTTTTACAGGTGATTAAACTGTTAAAGTCAAATAAATTGAAAAAATTTGTATGTGAATCGTAGGCACCGGCCGGTGCGTAAAACGGCGCGGCTGCGAAAATTTGTTAGGGCTTGGTGCCGGTGCTGGTGCGGATAAGGCAAGAGGCCGGTGCCGGCGCGGGTGCGTGGCAAGCTGAGTGACCGGTGCGGGTGCCGGTGAGAAAAATCTCAGATTTACAACACTGGTGTTAACCCGACTTGCTTTTCTGGCATACAACTGCTCAAAAATTTTACAATTCCAAAATTTGCCGGACGATAATTTATCGAAAAAGCGAAATAAAAAAGAAACTGCATAATGACAAATTTATTTGATACAGGCAAGCACAAACACCTTATCACCTAATAAACACGAAAATATAGCTCTATTGGATTATCAGCTCTATCGCAAAATCGGCTAAGCGCTAGACTGCGACACGAAAAGAGCCTACACTCATACCGCCGCGCCAAACATATCTGTTAAAAATTGTTGCTGATGAGCAATATTTAGTTGTGCAGTTTTTTATTTTTAAAATTTAATCACGGCGCATTTCAGTACACAGCCGATTTTGCGAATGCAGCTACAGTAAAGTTATCTTTCGGTGCATAATACTTCTTGATAGAACACGGGGCGGTCGTGCCTTTAAAAAAAAGAACAGAATCGCCACATTGCTCGTAAATGGTAAAAACAAAGTTTTTGGAAAAAAGGATACAGCAACGGTTATGTCCTACCCGAAAAAAACCTAAAAATGTCCTTTGAGGCATATGACTTATTTCAAGTTTGTAGTCAATTAAAAATTTAAATCCCGTTATCCTTTTCTACTATCGAACTGTATTTAATTTTCAGTTTCAGTACTATTTGCTTGGCACACTCAATCATCCACAAACATTGCTGGAAAAACTCAAGAAAACATCAAACACAGCTTCCAAATTCCTATGATTAAACTATCTCTAAATGTGGCCACCCTAACAATCTGTCATTTGCCTTTAGCCATTATAGGAGTTCTATTAGCATTCGGTAGCAAACACTTCTGGCTTGAAATGTTCCCTTGTTTTGTGGTCTCCAATCTCAAATTTATCCGATCATTGGCCACATTTGTGCAATGCGTTTTCATGCTGAGGATAGTGCTGGATTCACTGATCGGTTTCGCTACTGATAAACATGTTTGTTATTTGCTCATTTAGTGCTGTTTTATAAAAAAAATTGTTTAGATCCGAAAACCTTTGAATGAATCTGTTAGTCCGACAGACAACAATGAGTTATCAGGGAAATCTTCTATGCCAGCTAGAAGCACAAATAGAACTTTATAAATTGCAGTTATTTGTTGAAGTGAGAGCTTACAATAAAATGTGTTTTTTGGTTTTCGGTTTTAGTTTTCAGATCTGATTTTCAGACTTGTTTGGCTTGTTTTTTTTTGAAAAACTAGTTCGATTTGATTTTTCAGTATCGTTTCTTCAGTATCTTTTTTCGAGTCTTTGCCAGATTTTGCCAAAGCATTTGCCAAGCGCTAAAAAAAAGTTTCAAGATCTTTCGAGCAATTATTAGCGCGAATTCGAAATCTTTATTTAAATTTTCCACCTGAATGACCCGAAAAATCAAAACTTAGTCAGATCTAAAAATAAATTATGCTAGCATACGTAAAATCGTGTGGCAAATCATGTTTGATAAAGCCAAAAGTGCGTTTCATCCCACCTAAACCCTAAAATCTCGGGTTGGTACCATCTGGCCAGGTGGATATCCGCGTGGATGGCCTGTTTGCCAAATAAAAGATTTGGCGCTACTGTAATATACCCCCCCCCCAAAAAGCGCTACTGTAATATACCCCCCCCAATAATCGACCTACTGTCATATACCCCCCCAAAAACCGACTTTTTTAGGGATGGTCAAAAACCATTTTTACACAATAATTTCGCCGTAAAAGGACCAGAAAAGCAATTTAAATGGGATTGCGGGCTGTATTGGGAGGGGAAGGGAATGATACAGGGGCCACTTCTCGAGATGGTTGGGATCATTAGAGTAATAATTCTCTAAGCGTCTAAGAGTACTTTCAAACCCAGGAACTTGTGGTGCAGGCATAAGTATAAGTACTTTTCATGGACCAAGCCCATCAGCGGGTGGACCTCGTGGGTTTACTCATAGGCCTAGCACTTTTTGGGTGCTAGGCTGAATTTTTGGATGCTGGGCCTCTGGCCTGGCCTTATAGAACGAGGGGAAATGCTCTTCGGGAAAAATAAAGATGTTGAACATAGTTTTGAATACTGGGGCCTACCGCATAAATAACTCTGGTATGCATGTTTTTTCATGCATCCAGAGTCGCTTTCGAGTGATTTGTGTCTAAGGTATGTGGGTGTGCGCATCTCAACTCCAAGCCCCCAAGCCCCTGCGCCCCGAAGGGGCGCAGGGGGCTTGAGAGTTAGAGATGCGCGCACGCACTTACCTTAGACATGATTCCGAGAAGTACACTTGATCATAAAATGCATATAGAGTCTATTTTGCCACGGCCTGAGTTGAAAAACATGGTAAAGCAGCTAAAAAAAGTGGCCCCTGTATTATTCCCTTCCCCTCCCAATACAGCCCATAATCCCTTTTTAATTGCTTTTCTGGACCTTTTATGGCAAAATTATTGCATAAAAATGGTTTTTAGACACTCCTAAAAAAGTCGGTTTTTGGGGGGGGTATATGACAGTAGGTCCGATTTTTGGGGGGGGGGGGTATATGACAGTAGCGTCAAAGATTTTATCAGATTTTGCCGAGACTTTTGGCAATTGCGCGGCAATTGCCAGGAAAAATTTCGCCATGGCAATTAAACAACCCTAGTAGTCACTCAAATCATAGGCTCTCCTCCTGAATTGAAAATCGTGTTTTCGAGCAACTTTTGAGCCAGGTTTTGTAGCTCATCTTAGTGGCTACAAAATAAATGGTAATTTTTTTACACAATTTTGAATAAGGGATTTTGTAATAATAGTAAATTATTACTAGCGAGCCAATCACAGTCTGATTTTTCGTCTTCTGTAGTGATGTTGGGTCTTTACACAATCAGTTTGCCAAAAAAGCCTTTTCCGCTTTGCTATTTTTGTTGAAGGGGCATGCCCATGCTAATAAGAGGTGGTGTCCGGGACTTCAAAATTATTTCCTAGTCATTGAACTTCTGTGCGGATTTCCAAACTTGGTTTCTAACAAAACCATACCTAAAATTAAATTCTAAGCCTTGTTTTGTTAGAAAGCAAGTTGAAAAATCCCTACATAAGTTCAATGATTAGGCGAAAAATGTTGAATTCCCGGGCACCACCTCTTATCGGCGTGGTCATGCCCCTTTAAGAAAGCTTTCATTGAATGCTAATATGTCAGGCATAAAATTTATCTACTTTGTACAAAGTCATTGCTAATCCATATCAAATAGCACCTCGAAGTCCTCCATATGCCATTATAACGGCTGTACCGGTCGATCAGACCTATTTTTTCCATCCTGTGTTTATTGCAGAGGTAGCTGAGAACGTAAGTGCCTGAAAATTTGTCATGAATACTGAAATTATCACAAAAAAGAGTTAGAAAAAATAAACCAATAAATCTGCTGATCAGAAAAGCAGCTACAGTGTTTCCAGTTAATGCGAAGTCCCAGGAATGGTTTTTGGAAAAAAATGATAAACCCAGGATAATAAAGATCATAGCTTCTGAACTAAAAAATCAAAATGTCGACTAAACCGATTTTAAAGAGCGTACTGTGAAGCAATGGTCTTCAGAAAATAAAGCTAAATTTAGGTGTACAAGTTCAATGATCACCCCCTTTTTGCGAAAAACTTTTAGAATATTACTTAAAAGTAAAAGTACTTACTTAAAACCAACCAGGAATTGTTCCAATAAGAATTCCTGGCTAACCAAATTGAGCTTTATCGCCAGCATAGATCATGTCACACATCATTGCTAGCTTGTCGCATCTTAGCTCAGATGCGAGCGAACAGCCCTTAGATGGCAAATTCTCTATTATGGCCCCATGGGGGCTTCTTAAAGTGTATGTGCCGAAATTCGGCTTTTCATCCCTTTTTTTCCTTTTTTAGGCAAGTGTCATAGGGGGCATCCCTTTTTGTGGCAAGGATTATATGGTCGATGCTATATTGTCTCCAAATAAAAATAATTAGCTGAAAATTTTGGTGCCTATTGCAATTTGCCTAATTCTGTCCTCCTAGGGACATTCGCAACCTAGCCCGTAAATTCCTTGTTCCGACCACCAATCGGTCGGAACAAGCTCATGTCTTCCACCTAGAGCATAACCATTCACAGCAGCAATCACTGGTTTTCGAACCTTGGAGACTTGGGTCCAGTTCTGCAAAAAACCACCACCAAAAACTTGCGCAAACTCGTTTGGAATAATCTCTTTGATGTCAGCGCCAGCTATAATATACTAAAATACCGTATTTCCTCTAATTGCCGCCCGGGGCGCTTATTTCCGATCGACCTCTAGGGGGGGCGGCAATTAGAGGGGGGCGGCAATTAGAAGGGGAACGCTTATTTTTCGATCATAAATTTGAAGTAATTTACCACTCCAACAATGAAAGTTTTTATCCTATTTTCAAATTTTTTATGATTTTCGGGCAGAATTTTCAGGCCGATTGTTTGACCAGGGCAGCCAAATTAAAGGGAGGCGAAACTTAATATGCGCACCGCGTGAGTTACAGGTTCGACTACCACCGGCTGCACACCATATATTTTATTATATGAACGATTTCGTGTAAAAGTCATTCTTGGGCTCTTGACTATCCGACAAGACCATCAACGCAGGGTTTCACATTTCATTGAATTGGACACGGTTCAATGTTTTTTTAAATTTTCGCTTTAACTTTGTACAATTTTTTATCTGTATGACAGCTCAAATGAAAGCTGAGGATGTTAGCTACATTTCGACACCAAACTTGTAAATAAAAAGAGAAAAAAAATAAAAAATGCAAAAACTTCTATTCTTTGAAAATCGAGCTTTTCACGAATTTTGGCTCTAAAATCTCTTTCAGAGGCTATGTCAACAATTAAAACTTTATGCCGTGTGAAAAGCGTTAAATTTTGAATAAAAAAGTGGTATTGATTCATTTTCTTCTGTAAAATTACCGCAAAATAAAAGGGTACCAATTAAAAAGCCATTTCTGATATCCATATTTGAAAGACAATTGGTTTGGCTTATTTCCTGTCGATATTAAAGGCTTTTCTACCTACAGCTAACAGGTATTCTGTTATTTTATAAGGTTGCAAAAGCTGAAATCCGTAACAAACTTTAGCTAAAAAATAAGACAAAAAATAAAAATGAAGCAAAACCAAAACTGTTTCACCGAGCAAAAGTGGTCGAAGACTAAAAAATTGTAGACTACGAAATTTGTAGCTAAGAATTCTTACAGATATTTGAAAGCTAGTTTCAGAAAGAAGTTATTGCAAAAACCTATACAATAGAAAAGTAAAGTTGTTACTAAAATAGATTAGTACTAAGCCTGTCTATGTTCAAATCATCTCTTTAGCTAAAAAAATGCTCAAATTACACTGTGTTAATAATCTTTCGTTAATTAAGTCTGAAATACGAAAATTATAAATTCCCTTGCTAGATTTTTAAAACCAGGTGATTTGGACAATTCATTTCAAGTCAATTTTTAAATCAATTTTCAAATTTTTTTCTAAACTATCAAAAACAACCTTTTACAGCAGTTTTTTTTAATGTGGTTTTATTTTAAATGTTGATAAAACTAACTAATTTTTTGGATTCATTTAGATTTATTTTTTCTTAAATTTACAAAAAGAGAAAAATATTTTCAATTTTTTGTTTTAAGCTGAAATGATTTCAAAAAAAGTTTTGGTTTTTTTGAAAATTTCAAAAAGCGGTTAAAAACACTCTAGACATGTTTTATAATGCAGTTCCACCCACCCTTTTGATAATCAGATCTTTCTTCAATTTTTTCTTCAATTTACACTTCTGCTATGCTTTCAAGGGCCGCACTACGATTGAACGTCCATTTTTTAATGTATGTGAATTTCTAATGTCAATGGCCAAAATGGAGTTTTTCAAAAAAGTAAATAGCACGTGGAATTATAAAAGACTAAAAACAAAAAAGATCAACAATCGTTTTTTCTTTATTTTCTAGTGTCCAAGTCGCCGAATCGATAAGAATACTGCCACTACTGCTGCTGCACACACACAGATAACGCAAACAAAGAGAGGGCAGAAAAATTATATGGAAAAAAAGACTTTCTCCTGTTTACAGCGCCATGACAGAAAAAAAGTTGTTTTTCTTTCTCTCATGCTTTTCTATTTATTTGATCAAAGAACATTTGAAACTTATTTATTTACTTGCTGTTTGCAAGCAAATAAGTTTTCCATTTTACTTCTTGAGAGCACTTGAAAACTGAGCCCCCGCCCCAGTCAAATCGAAAATCCCTCGAAGCTTGGGGAACAAGGCAATTTTTTTCAATTTTTTGACCACGCTATTTTTTCACCAAAAGTCTCCAAAAACATTTTAGCACTCCACCGGTCGAACAGCCACTTTAGCTAGTTCAACTCAAAATTCGGTACTGATCCTGGAATCTAAAAACAAATTTGAAAGTTTAGTGTCTAGAGCGGGTAACTAGCTTCTTTATGTTGGCACACTGAAAGTCGCATGTTCCATGTTTGTTGTGGATTTTTCTTTGAGATATCGAGAAGTTTCCTATACTTATTGTATTTTGTTTGAAAGCTGAGGTAAAAGGCATTTTTAAAAACATGAGAAAATACCGTATTTACTGTATTAACTCCCCACCCTCTAATAAGTCCCCACCCTACGGACCTTATATCTCAGCCTAGAGCGAACATTTTGAAAATCTGTTTTTTGCGTTCTCTTAGTTGCCGCGAGTTTACCTGATTACACTTTTAAGATTTTGGTTGAGCACCCAAAAATCTCAAAATCGACCTCAAAATTTTTCGATTTTTTAGAGGTTGAAAAATAACTCCCCATGGGATTTAATACAGTAAATACGGTTTTTTAAAAGATATTTTGACGAAAAACTTTTTCATCGCTAGACTAACCTGTAATTCTGACACTGGATTCGTGTTCAGCAAAGTCGACTTTTTATAGTAACGCTCTAAAGGTACGTTCACATAATCAAAAATCCAGCACCCACTCCAAAAGTTTTTGTCAAAATGTTTTTAAATTATTTTCTCACTTTTTTTTAAATTGTTGTTTAAAGGGAAAGGGGGGAGCTAGCCATTTAGGTTTGAAAAAGTGGCTTCCATGGCGCAGTGCGCAAGTGCTCGCGTTTTTGGCCCAAAATGGTGTTTTTTTTTGGTGTTGCAGGTTCAATCCCACGTAGTGGCACACTATTTTTTTTGGCTTAATTGGCCAGTTTAGAGGTAATTTGGGTCGCTGATCCCGAATCTGGCGTCAAAAAAGTCTAATCGCCTCTAAACTGGCCAAATAAGCCAAAAAAAAAATAGTGTGCCCCTACGTGGGATTGAACCTACAACACCAAAAAAACACCATTTTGGGCCAAAAAACGCGAGCACTTACGCACTGCGCCATGGAAGCCACTTTTTCAAACCTAAATGGCTTCCTCCCCATTTAACACTCTAAAGAGAATGTTTTGATTTAAATTAAATTTCAAATGACTGGGATGGGGCTCAGATTCAATTTATACACTCCTCGTTTTCAAATGTTTACAAATTGCTGTTTGAAAATTATAAAAACATTGGCTATATTTAAATTTGATAGGGCACTTTTGGCGCTACTAGCATATAATACCCCCCCCCCCAAATCAACTTTTTTAAAAATGTTCCCAAACACCCTATATCGACCTAAAATCGCCTCAGGAGTTCAAAAAAGATATTATTTTTGAGTTCTGGTCTATAAAAAATCGAGTTTCTGGACCACCAAAAAGTACCCATTTTGACCATTTTCGAATGGATTTAAGGCTGTATTAGGGTGCAAATGGACCAAAAAGGGCCAAGTTTGAACAAAAAGGAAGATGTTGAACATAGTTTTGTTGACTGGGGCCTACCGCATAAATAAACTCAGGTATGCATACATTTTTATGCATCCAGAGTCACTTTCGAGTGATTTGCGTCTAAGGTATGTGGGTGTGCGCATCTCAACCCCAAGCAACCAAGCCCCCTGCGCCCCCGAAGTGGGCGCAGGGGATTAGTGGGTTATATGTGCGCACATACTTACCTTAGACATGATTTCAAGCAAGACTCATGATCAAAAATGCATAAAGAAAGTCTTTTTGCCCTGCTCCAGTGACCAAAACATGATAAAACAGGTAAAAAGTCAAAATTTAAAAGTTTCCAAAACTCAGTTTTTTATTTACCAGAACTCAAAAATAATGTCTTTTTTGAACTCCTGAGGCGATTTTGAGTCGATATAGGGTGTTTTAAAACACTTTTTAAAAAAAGCTGATTTGGGGGGGGGGGTATATGCAAGTAGCGTCGCACTTTTATATTAAGTTTTATTAATTTTTAATTTTTTGTAGATTTTTTCATTTGAAAGATTCGCCAATCTCATTTTTTTTTATCAAATAGTAGTTTTGTATTAGAAAGCATTCTAAAAAGTATTCTACTTAAATTGACAGTAAAGTGTCAAAATAACTTCTTCTCGTCAATTCAAATTTGGTAAATTTACAATTTTCGCTTTTTAGATTTGCCATGGCGACCCGCATTCTAATCAGATGTCTAGCCAATGAATTAAGAGCTAAAGGCAGCAATTGCAGATGTTTTGCCACTTTTCAATCTCGTTCCGACAATTTGGACGAAAGTTCGTTTTTGCATACTACTCACTTTTTTGCGCTGTAGACATTTCAAAAGTTTAGAAGAAAAAATGATTAATCATTTTTTGTAATTTTATAAGCACTAAAAATCGTTTTTCAGAATCACAACCGGCTGACGATGCTTTGCAACAAACTGTCAGGACTTTTGTCAGAGAAGAAATAATCCCCAAAAGTGCTTACCACGATAGCACGGGAGAAGTAATTGTTTGAATTTTGTTAACACTCAATCTTTCCAAATTTGATTTTTTAAAGTTTCCCTGGGATGTTGTCAAGAAAGCTCATGCACTTGGACTCATGAACAGTGATTTGCCGAAAGACATAGGTTTGTAACTACAAAGATCGAAGGTTTTGCTTTTTTCTTGGGTTTATATTGTGACTAGAACTACAATATTTCGATTCTTCTTTTAAGAGTGGGATTAAGAAACCGTTATACCGTTATACCGATCAAAGTCATTTTTGACTATAAAATTTGGATTCCCGCAAATTTACTGCAGTAATTCACTAAAAATTCAAATCTGACGGGGTAAGAAATTAAGTTGACGGGGTGAAAGAATAATTTGACAAGGGAAAGTACTCACAGCCATACTTGCACGCTTGCCAAAAAAAAAGCGCCGGCGCTTTTTCATTTACACCGCCGGCGCCAGCTGGAGCGCCGGGTCATTAAAATTTTCGCCGCCGGTGAAATTTGAATTGTGTTTTTAAACATGATAAATTTCATATTAAAACTAGAGATGAAGAAACGGGACCAGGACGGATTCCAGGACAGGATTTTATGGTCTGTCCAAGACCGGGATCAGGACCAGGATTAGAGATTTTAAAAACCAGGATCCTGGTCGGGATCCTGGTCCAAAAACCAGGATTTTCGTTAAATTCCAGAAATCCGGTTTAAACTGTCAGCAAAATTTTATTGACATTTTTCTACATTCATTACATCCAGTAAACAATGAGAAACTTAATGTCCAGAAATTGCAGAAATCAACACTTTAGAATAACAGATTGTATTCCAAATGAATGAATGAAAATACCCGAGTGAAAAATGCAAAGGTAATTTCGATCAAAATTCGTTTCAATATGACGTTTCGAAAAAATACCATTTACCGTATTTACTGTATTAACTACCCACCCTCTAATAACTCCCCACCCTCTAATAACTTCCCACCCTATGGACCTTATATTTCAGCCTAGAGCGAACATTTCGCAAATCCGTTTTTCGCGTTTTCTTAGTTGCCGCGAATTTACCTGATTACACTTTTCAGGTTTTGGTTGAGCACCCCAAAATCTCGAAATCGACCTCAAAATTTTTCGATTTTTTAGAGGTTAAAAAATAACTCCCCATGGGACTTAATACAGTAAATACGGTATATTTACCAAATTCGACCACCAGGATTGGCCGAAATACCAGGACCACGATTTTTTAATTTGACCAGGACCAGGACCAGGATTTTGTTTTATTTATAAATTTCGAACAGGACGGACCAGGACCAGGACAGGATCCTGTCCTGTCTTCATCTCTAATTAAAACGATGTTTTTTCACAACTGATTTCATTTGCATAGTACTGGAATAGATCTCCCGCCTTCTGTTAACTTCTAAAACTATATACTTCTAAAAATTATTAATATGAAAATTATTATATACTTCTTCTATTTTTCAAAGCGCCAGCGCCGACACGCTCCATTTTTTTCGCCGCCGCCGCTAGCGCCGGCGCCCGCGCTCCAACTTGCCCAATTTTACCCGGTGGCGCGCCGGCGCTGCGTGCAGGTATGCATACAGTCACAAAAATTTACTTTTTACCACTTTTTCGACTTTTTAGCATGCAAAAGGTGTAAAAAACGTGTTTTTAAAACGTGTACAACTATTTTACTAAGGCGAATTACAAATTAAAAATAAGGCGAATTACTTTATTATTATTTGTTAGCCCAACAATATCGTCATTCAAGGAAGAAAACTCACCACATAAGTTAATAGTTTTCTACAAGAAAGCATTATTTCATTCATTCAGCACATTCGACGTTGCAAAGCAGCTTATAGTTGTGTAGTCTTGCCAAAATATGATCAGCGAATACCCAGGTATTTATTATTAAAGGGCGAGTGCACATCGAAGAGCGAATAATTTAAACTCTCAGGTTCGGCGCTAGTAGCGAATACCCCCCCCCCAAGAATCCGACCTTTTAAAGTTGCTGTAACTACCCATCCAAACATCGAGTTTAGGCTTAGCGCTTAGGCTTGGGGCAGGCCAGCGTACGGAAGTTGTGACTAATAAAGAGTTTGCGCACATTTTACGGGGTCTGGGACATAAATTTAGGTACTTTTTACTGAAGTAAAAAAGGTGAAAATTGTTGGGGGGGGGTGGTTGTATTCGTTACTAGGGTCTCAGGTTCGATACCCACTGGCTCCACGTCCGACTTTTTCAGTCCATTTTCAGTAGTTTAACTCACTTCTAGGGTCAAAAGTATCGAGCAATCTACTGCAACCGTTCCCAGCACTGCTTTACTGTCCGAAACTGCCTTAATTTTGCGATTTCATGCATATGACTATCACAATAAAGGAATACCAACTATAAACCATTTACTTTGGTTTTCATCACCTTTTTCTCTACTTATTTTACTGACTTCTTGCAAAGTTACATCTATTTTTTAGAGTCAGAATTTCAAGGGAAATCACATGGATATTATTTAACACCAAAATCGGTTAAAAAATTGGTTAGCTTGCGAATATTTAACCCATCGACAAAAGAGTATATTTGAAGGGTAGGATGGCACGGAATCAAACATTTTTGGATTTCAGCTCTAACTAACTTTTACTTTTTTTCTGTGATAGCTTAAAGGAAAGCCAAGAATCTTGGCTACATATTGGTATATAAAACGTGCAGAGCTGTAAAAAAGTCAAAAGGTATCAATCAAGCCAATCACAGAATAACCCAAAATGAATTGTTTTTCGAACAAAAACAGATTTCAGGCGGTGTTTTGGTCTGCAACTCAACCGAGGCATTTTTTTAAGGGTGCATTGATGGTGTTGTTGAATAGACAAGAGCCTGAGCATTATTTTGATCCCAGAATTGTACCTAAAACAAGAAAAAAATCTAGTAAAGAAAGGTGTGCGCCAGGGCTGCAGCCGGTTCTGTTTTTCTGCTTCTGTTTTTCTGTGTTTTTTCACTTCTGTTTTTCTGTTTTGTGCTTCTGTTTTTTTAGCAAAATACCGTTTTTTCTGGTTTTCTGCTTCTGATTTTTTGAAAAAAACCGGCTGCAGCCCTGATGTGCACCCACTAGGAATCGAACTTGAGAGTTAAAAATATTCGCTCCTCGATGTGCACCCCTCCTTTAAAAGTGCCTTAGTCTTTTGTCGATTTTTCATTGTTTTCGTAATATTTGTAACAATTGGAGGACGATTTATGACAAATGTATCTTCTGATAGAGAATTTTATTCTGAACAACTCTGCAAAAACCAATTTTTCGTGTCAATGCTTTGTCGCGAGACAAAACAGCTTTTGAAAATTTCACTGATCAGGTGGAGGAGATAACTTCATATTCGTGTTTCTCGAGCCAGATTTCATGAGAAAGCCGCGCATTTTTTTGATTCTGAGAAAAAAACTTTCGAATTACAGGGGGTTATCATGGTTTTTAGTCAAAATTTTAAAAATTAAATAAGCGCCTTTTGAATTTGAAAAGGAATAAGGGCTGTATTGAAAGCAGTGTTTCCGAAAGTAACCCCTACAGTAACACC
Source organism: Ditylenchus dipsaci (assembly GCA_004194705.1). NCBI lineage: Eukaryota > Metazoa > Nematoda > Chromadorea > Rhabditida > Anguinidae > Ditylenchus > Ditylenchus dipsaci. The sequence goes on from SADC01000100.1 coordinate 61,834, forward strand.
TACATGTACTATCTAACCGTACACCTACATTAACACCTGAAATCAAACTTACACCTACCCGTACACATACACCTAAAATTAAACAAACCCTACCCGTACACATACAGTTTGGCGTACTGTACTGTACAGTACGGGTACAATAGTACTGTTGTACAATAGTAATAATACCATCCCCTCTACTAATGGAGACATGTGTGTGTGTGTGTGTGTCTGTCCGCACTGTTTAAACGTTCATTTCCTCTCGAGACCAAACATTTCTTTTCTTAGTCATTCTGGCTATATAAGCAAATTTTTCAGTCAATTCATTCATTCTTAGGTTTTGTGGTGTGACGGGCGGTTGTGTCTGCTCTCTCCTCTCCAAGCTTAATGGTCAGTGGCTTGGAGTGGACAGGGTGGCATCAGGCCTACATTTTTCAAAATTCTTCGAGTCATTTCAAATTATTTTTGACTTTTTTTCAAATTTTTTCAAATTTTTCCGATCGATTCAAAATTTTCGTGTATCATCATTAAATCTATTCAACGGGCTGAGTTGACATGTTTCATCAATTTGAATTGATTCATCCATTTGGATCGATTCAACTGACTGGATTAGTCAATACATTCATTTGAATCGATTCAACTGACTGGATTAGTCAATACATTCATTTGAATCGATTCAACTGGCTGGATTAGTCAATACATTCATTTGAATCGATTCAACTGGCTGGATTAGTCAATACATTCATTTGAATCGATTCAACTGGCTGGATTAGTCAATACATTCATTTGAATCGGTTCAACTGGCTTGATTGGTCAATTTATTCAATCGGATCGATTCAACTGGCTGGATTAATCAATCCATCCATTTGAATCGATTCAACGGGCTGGATTGGTCAATACAACCATTCGCATTGATTCAACTTGCTGGATTGGTCAATTCATTCATTTGGATCGATTCAACGGGCTGGATTGGTCAATACATCCATTCGAATCGATTCAACTGACTTATGGCAAAAATCGCAAACTCATGAAAACTCGATTCACCAAAATTATCTGGTCAATATCTGGATGGGAATCATTCAAATTCGGGAATCGACATCTGGAAAATTCATCCAACCTGCTGAATCGTAGCTGAATCAACACCTGGGCACACTCGAATCACTATATCGGCGCCAGACCACCAGGATGGGCTCGAACACGTGGGCAATCCGGAACCATCAGGATATGCTTCAAACCACCAGAATGGGGCCGAAAGCACGTGGGTACACCTGAACCATCGGACGAGGCCCGAACTAGGTGAGCGCACTCGAACAACCAGGACGTACCCTAAGCCACGTGGTCTCACCCAAATCAACAATATGGGGCCGAACCACGTGGGTTCACTTAAACCACGAATATCGTGCTCAAACCGACCATATCGGGCCCAAACTAAAAATAACGGGCAAAGAACCACCAATATCAGTTTCAAACCAACAATATCGTGTCTAAATCACCAGGAACAGGAACGAATCACGTGGGCTCACAGAAACTATCATTATGGGAGTCAAATCAATGTTGAAACACCCGGATCACTGATATCGCGCCTAAACCACCAATACCAGCTTTAACCACCAGGACGGGGCCCAAACTACGTGGGCTCACCCAAACCACGAATATGCGGCCTAAACCACGTGGTCTTACTCAAACCACTTATACCGCACCTCAACTACGTGGGCACACTAGAACCACCAGTATGGGGCCCAAACAACGTGTACACACCTAAACCATCAATATCCAGCTCTAACAACCAGAACCACCACCGGGACGATCGGGCACCCACTTGGATACACCAGAAGCACCAGCGGACATAGAACCACAATCGAGTGCCTACTTGGATAAACCCCAACAACCAGCGGATACCCGAACCAAAACATCAAACTACCAGCGTACGCTCTAACGTACTTGTTACACCCAACGCACTGCGGCATTTGCCGCAACGGCGCCTTCTAGTCCCCCTTTACTATAGCGCTGGATTCTGTCTGTCTGTTGTTGTGCGTCACAAAAAAAGATTAGGGGTGTTCCACTGATCGTATCGAAATTCTGATTGCACCATTCGACTCAGCGTGGTCAATTTACTGTCAGAAAAAATTATAAAAAGTTGTGGTCGACTGTGTGAAAAAAAGTTATGGCCACTTGAAAGTTGCCAAAAACCACAGGGGGGATCAAGGCATTTTTAGGTGATTTTCGGATTACCTTGGGGACCAAGGCATGCAAAATGGTTCAAATCCTGGTGGTAGCATGTATTATTATTTTGTCTCGAAAGGATTAGTTAGTGTAGTATAAGGTTTGGTAATATAGGTAGGTTGCCTGATAAGGTACCTAGGTGGCCAGGTGGGGTAGGTAGATTCCCAGTAGGGTATGTAGGTTGCCTGATAGGGTATGTAGGTGGCCTGGTAGGGTATGGCCTGGTAGGGTAAATTTTTCAATTTCTTCTTAAAATGAAAATAAGAATTTTTCATTTTCAGTCGATGAAAATGAAGGTGCAGGATCAGAATGCCCAAAGACAAAATGCCCAATTACAAAATATACAAAGATAAAGTACCCAAAGTACAAAATACCCACATGGTCAAAATACCCAAAGACAGAAGACCCAAAGACAAAACACCCAAGGACAAAATACCCAAAGACAAAATACCCAATATTCATATTGTCTAATGGCCTGTTCACAATGCACCTCACTCTCAGGTGTTCACAATGCTTTTTTATATTTTGCATTTCACTAATCAAATAATTTTTTTATTTTTCAAATTAGTTCATAATATTGCACATTGCGACCAAATATTATGAAATGCAAACTAGATTCGAATTATAATAGCCAAAAAGCTGATCTGGTTCAAAAAGCGGATTTTCTCTTTTTTCTTCAGACAGGGTTGAGGACGAAGAGGTCCGAGGATTAGGGGGGTGTTATATCGAAGTAGCGCCGAAATTCTTCACCAAAATATACATTTGTAACAAATCGTCCTCCAAGTGTTAAAGCTTGGGCAAAGCCTCTGGCACGGATGGCCCAGCACTCGTTAGGACGGGCTTTCACGTTTCAAAAAATTTATCCTTTGTCGGATGACATAAATTGCTGATAGGCGCCACTACTTTTTACATGATTTAACATAAAAATATTTTCAAGGAGGCACAAATTTGTCGCTTAAATCCAAGCTAAGAATCTTCGAAGAAATTGCCTATGGTTGCACTGCCATTGGGACCTCTTTGATGGTGAATGAGCTGGCTCAAATACCTCTGATCCAGCATGGAAGTGATTTTGTCAAAGACAAATACTTGAAGCGAATGCTCAAAGAGCCACTACTTGCTGTGCGTTTTTCATTTTATCAATTTTATTTTGTAAATTATAATAATGTTTAAGTCTTATGCAGTGAGCGAACCAGAAGCAGGCTCAGATGTAGCCAATATAACCACAAAAGCTCAAAAAAAAGGAGACTACTATTTGCTGAATGGCTCCAAAATATGGATTACTAATGGAGGTATTGCCAATTGGTACTTTGTACTAGCAAGAACTAATGATGATCCCAAAGCTAGAACAAGTGAAGGTGGGCACTTTCAATTAAGTTAACAATGTCCAAAAACAGTATCTTGATCAAATAAATCTTTCAACCTTGAAAGGGCACGTTGACCACATAGTGGTGATGTCAAATTTGTGAGCCTCGATTTGACTCTCCAAAACACGTTAAAAAAACGGTAAGAAAATCTAGGAACATATGCATCAAAATGGCATATTTTGAAGACTGATAAGCATAGTGGTGCGCCCGTCCGACGCCGTCCGGCCGGGTGCGTCCCATTCGGACGGTCTAGCAATCGGCCCAACAAATATGGTCGGTCTCTTTTATAGAACATAAACTAACATGTTCTAGTGTCATAAACACAGCGGCCGTTTATGATCGTACACTTTTTTTAAATCGACCGGCCGCCACCGTCCTGAAAATTGTCATTTTTCAAAAAAAAAACATTTTTTTTCGGACGGTGGCGGCCAGTCGACCACCAGAATGAACGGACAAGGACGGTGACTCTATTTTTGCATTAGAACAAGGACGTTCATCTTCTAAAAAATGGAATGTCCTGATTTGATAGGCCAATTGTTAGACCGTCTGAGCCATTGAAATCATTCCACCCCAGTTAACGGTCAATCTGAATCGAGTCGCGTAAACAGCTGTCAGGTGACTTCCTTTTGTATTTGCTAGCAATTCTAGCAATTCGTTCATAGGTGAATCTGTTATAAGAACATGTTGACATATTAACATATCAATGAGTAGCGTCTAAATCTATTTTTATTTTACAATAATTGGTAATGACGGAAATTAATGGATGTTTTAAATCTGCGAATTTATCCTTGAACCCTATATAATCATTTTACTTGCAGCCTTTACCGGATTTGTGCTGGAGCGAGAGACTGAAGGAGTCAGCGTTGGAAGAAAGGTAAACTAATTTTAATTTGACCAAAAACACTAATTTGCTTGATGTTCAAGGACATAAACATGGGTCAAAGATGTTCAGATACCAGGACCCTAAGCTTCAAAGATGTCAAAATCCCTGCTGAAAACGTGGTTGGAGAAGTAGGACATGGTTTCCAACTAGCTATGAAAGCTTTTGATAGAACAAGGTGAAAATTGTCATAATTTTAAACTTCAACTTACAACTTTAGACCAATTGTTGCAGTCATGGCTTGTGGCCTTTCTCAGCGCGCATTGGATGAAGCAGCCAAGTATGCGGTCGAGAGAAAGACTTTTGGAAAAAGAATTGCTGAACATCAGGTCGACTTTGGCTTTAAAAATTAATAAAGGGCTAAAACAGAGGTTTGAATGACGTTGTAGTCTTTTAGCAAGGGCTGCAAATCTAGCTGTCAAATGCTGGCATCTGTTTCGACAGGTTTTTTAAATGACTGGTATATCAGACCGGACACGGATAATTTGTCACCTCGGCCGATTCGTCACTCGGGACGATTCGTCACCTACCAATAAAACCGTACGATTCGTCACCTATTTTCAAAATTTATTTTGAAATTCTCGTAGTTCATCGTTTTTCTAACTTAATGAAGTTATTCATTCATTATCTCAGTTTTCTTCGCCATTCTTGGTCTTAAATTTTCCTCTCTGTTAATATTATTTCCACTAATGTTATTTCCTTATCGTTTTCAACGGATACATGAAATATTGTCACGGACCGTTTTGTCATTGGTGGATACCATCTAGTATCAATCCATAACCATACAGAGTATACAACAAATCCATACTAGATTGAAGAAAATCCTGAAGCTAATGACGTACTCATTAACTTAAAAGGGCATCACAACCACAAAATGGCAATATGGTGTTGCCTTAGTAACTCTGCTGTTTTTAAGGCTTTTAGGGCTTAAGTTTTAGCCAGCTTATGTTAGGACAGACTTAAACAAGAATTTAAGATATTTATGAGTCCGTCTTGACATACCCTGACCAGCCCTGCTAAACCTAATACTTTAAAATTACAAAAAATAACAAGCCCCTTCTCTTTTATTATCCAACTTGAAATATGAGCAAGGATTTGACAAGGGGCATCAACTTCGTTGACTACCTAAAAGTACTTCAACAGGTCTAAGATGGCCGCAAAAAGTCCACATCGTTCCGCTAATGCCAGTCCGCAAGATATCAAGTCCACCGATCCCTCGGCAAAACCAGAACCGCGAATATCGACACGCCGATTTTGTTGCATTTTTTTTAAATCTAGTAAATAACTATGATGAATCACTCTTTGTAGTAAATTTCAGCCCGTCCAATATTTCAAGCTTTTTTTGAAACCGAGTTAGCGACCCGGTATATGCCGATAGACAGTAAATGCTTTAATCCAGTAAAGTCAAAAGTCTGAAAATGACGGTCATGTTGAGAAAAAAACTTAAATGTAATATTTGCAGCCGACAAGTGCGGATCGACATTCATTTACACATTCTTATCCATTACACAACATCTTTTAAACTAAAGTCAAGTTTTGGACAAAAAATAAGATTAGCTGTTTATATATTTTTAATGGGCAAAGCTTTTCCTTGCTGCTAAAAGACTTCTTTTTGCTCCCAAAGGACTTTTTTTTGCTGCTAATTTTTTTTGCTGCAAAAAGACTTTTTTTTGCGCCAAAAAGACTTTTTTTGCTGCAAAAAGACTTTTTTTTGCTCCCAAAGGACTTTTTTTGCTGCTAATTTTGTCTGCTGCAAAAAGACTTTTTTTTGCTCCAAGAAGACTTTTTTTTTGCGCCAAAAAGACTTTTTTTGCTGCAAAAAGACTTTTTTTTGCTGCTAAAATACTTTTTTTTGCTGCTAAAATTTTTTTTGCTGCAAATATTGTTTTGCTTCACATGCCTCCTTCGCAGCATTTTCCACTAAAAATATCAATTATTATACATATTTTGCGGTCAATTTGTCCACAATCAATGCGTCCACAGTCAATTCGTGCATTCTCCAATTCGTCCACACGTCAATTCGTCCACAGATCAATTAATCACACTTTCGAAACCTAGGTAGTTCCTTATTCTCCAGGTGGGGTCCGGCTGAACAACTTAAGTACCGCCTAAAAATTTCGCGGCAAAAACCGACTTTTCATACACACTAAATTTATACACACTAAATCACTCAAGGCACTGCTCTAGGCATGATATAATTATATACATCCTCAGTCTGAATGATTCCCTTAATTTTAAGGTCGACTACCTGGTATTTATGCATTTCAGGGGCAAAAATTAAATAAAAACTTAAATTTTGGTTGAATTTTTTTCCAAAAAATGGATTTTTCATTTAGGAAGGTGTCAGAAAATAGCTTTAAATCCTTCTGAGCGTAAAAAAGTTACTTAGCAGATGTTTAAACACTTTTCTCAAATCAATATAAAGTGCGCCCCCCCCCCCGTCCAAGTGCATATGTCGCGACTACCTTAAAGTGGGTACTGTTTTTTTTAATAAATAACCCAGGGTATTAAATATTCTAGTTAGTCAAGACAGGATTTTAATCTTAACAAACTGTTTTCAGCACACAATTTTGGGTTGAATAGCATGGTTTATTCGTTCCTAAGAAATAATAAAAGTTTTGTGGACAAATTGACCGCAAAATATGTATATAATTGATATTTCTAGTGAAAAATGCTGCGAAGAAGGCATGTGAAGCAAAACAATATTTGCAGCAAAAAAAGTATTTTAGCAGCAAAAAAAAGTATTTTAGCAGCAAAAAAAAGTCTTTTCGCAGCATGAAAAGTCTTTTTGCAGCAAAAAAAATTAGCAGCAAAAAAAGTCCTTTGGAGCAAAAAGAAGTCTTTTAGCAGCAAGGAAAAGCTTTGCCCATTTTTAATCAACTCAAGACGAGACTGTTCAATTCAAACATTATTTTAGGGCATTGCATTTAAGCTAGCAGACATGGCTATGAACTTGGAAGCGGCCAGAGAAATTACATACAAAAGTGCAGAAATGGTTGATACTAATAGTGAAGATGCTACTTATTACTCCAGTTGTGCTAAATGCTTTGCAGCCGACAAAGCTTTTGAAGCTGCAGCTAATGCTGTTCAGGTTGGATTGAAAATTTTATGATAAAAAAGCTTTTATAAACAACAGCTGTGCATATTTAGATACTGGGTGGAAATGGGTTCAGCTGTGAGTATCCGGTGGAAAAGCTGCTAAGAGATGCCAAACTACTCCAAATCTATGGAGGCACTTGCGAAATACAGAGAGTCATTATTGCTAAAAAGCTTATAAGTAAATATTCGTAAATTGTAACAATAACTGTGAAAATAAAGAATGGTAGAGATTAATAAATTTTTTAATAAACAAAAAGTTGTGCATAGGCTGTCTGACGAGACCAATTTTTACGGCTTGTGCTTAGATGCAGGTTAGGCCAGTTCACGTTTGTTCAGACTTTAAAGACCGTGGTTTTTCAATCAGATTAAATTTCTAAAGTTTACGCGGTCATATTTTTAAAGTGGCCTTTTTAGCTAGTTTCTCCTGTTCTTCTTATTTTCATACTTTGGCATTTCCAAAATCAAGCTAAACATTTTTTACTCCAAAAAAGTTCGAAACGGTTTTTTAGATTTTGTTTTTCGTTAACAATAAAAATTTCATGTATTATTCGAAAAAATATTCTGCTGTAATTTTTTAGCACATCATACCAAAACTGATTAGAAGCGAAAAAATTGTTTTACAATAGGAAATGATTTTTCAACTTTCTTAAAATATATGAACCTGTTCATTTTTTGTATAGGAAGTAAAGTTGTCTGTCAATAAGTCAATGCAGTAAATAAGTTCGTCTTCTATTGTTCTTTAAAGTATATAAGTTAAACAAAACTAGTTCAAATCCAATTGTTGATAGAAAACCGTCTGGATGGATACAACAAAAAACTTTTTAAACATTGAAGTAAGTTTCTGAATGCCTGGAAAAAATTTCGAATTTTCTGTTCCTAGATCGCAGCACGGAGAATTTCATGGCTCGGCATATTTCTGGGAGGAGTATTTTATTACATAAAATCCCAGGATTTGAATATAAGCAAATTTATTATTGTGACGAACATTTCTGAAGCATTTCTATATTTTCTGGTCTGTCTGTGGACTTTATTAGCGTTGAGCTCTCGAACTAGATGTCATTTACTGCCCTTTCTTTACTTCAATGTAATATTCTAAAAGTTGTTGACATTTTCTGAATGATTTATTTTCAGCTTACCACAACATGCTTTTTCTTGGTACAAATGATTTGCTTAAGTTCAGAAATGGCGGTATACAACCATATTGCAGGTAATTATTTCCTACAATAATAGTCTAACAAAGCCTTTTTAAAGGACCATGAAACTTGATAAGCACAGCAATTTGAAAATTTTAAATTCGCGCGGGACCACCCTAATTTTGTCAATAATGTTTTTGAATTAATTTTTTTGCGTTCATTGAAAATTCTAATTTGATTTATGGGTGAATTTTTATCACAGACTCATATAAGTAATTACGGTGCAGTGAAAGCAAGGGTGTCCAGTAAAAAGGCCTACGCAAAAACGCCTACAGTAAAAAGGCCTACGCAGAAACGCCTACACAAAAACGCCTACGCAAAAAGGCCTACACAAAAACGCCTACGCAAAAGGCCTACAGTAAAAAGGCCTATAGTAAAAACGCCTATAAAATTATCTATATTTTTTCAGTCCTGAAACGAATAGAATTCCAATTTTCTGAGGTTGGTTCATAGAAAATCATTTGAAAAACAAGGATAGTTAGACAAAAATATAGCAATATTATTGCTTTAAAAAATACGGAGCTAATTAGCCGCGGATTTAACTGACCACTGCCCGAGTAGCAGAAATCGGTGAAAGCTGGTCGCGGGTTTGATTCCCAGCCATGTCACAGCACGTCTAACATAGTTTTTAATACTAATGTATTACTGTTATTTGAGAAAAAATAATGTCTGCTGTCACTTGGATTTAAACATGTAATTTTGCTCACAATTTTGGAGAGGCTAATTTACCACAGGGGAAATTACTGGACGGTGAATTCACCGTGAGGAATTTACCACCTCCATTGAAACATCGCCGTGGTACCTTAATTACGAAGATTGGGATTAAACCACGTGGATACCGCCCATCGACTTGGACCCAGCCCAAACCACCAGGATAGGGTCCGAACTATCTGAACCAACGAAAGACTAGAAAACACTGTGACGTTCCAACCAGATCGGAATAAAATTTTTTTTTGAATGAAAAAAAAATCCTCTCATTTACCACAGGAGCGACGGCCGCCCGAGTTGACGTGTCCGGGGACGAATACACCAATAAAATCGGGAAAAACCACAGTTTCGAGTTAGGAAATTAGACATTTTGAAATTGGCGCCCAAATGAGGTGCCCAAATGAGTTTTGCCCAAATGAATGCCAACGCTGAAAAGAATATGGAAATTTCAATAGAAGCGTGAACTTAAATAGAATATATACAGAAGGTTATAATTTTTTAAAATCGAAACATGGCTAAGGCCTTTCAGGCCTTTTTGTCACACAGACATCTAATTTTAATGCGTTTCAGGACATTTGTAGATCAAATTAGGTTTAGAAACATTTGTAGGCCTTTTTACCATAGGCCTTTTTACTGTAGGCGTTTTGCGTAGGCGTTTTTGCTGTAGCCTTTTTACTGTAGGCGTTTTTGCGTAGGCGTTTTTACGGTACTCCAAAGCAAGATAAGTCGTCCGATCTGACACTGTCGAGCAACGATGGGCTCGACTAGTAAATGGTTCTATATTTTGAAAAATTTTTACATGCAAACAAAAACAATCCGAAAACATTATTGACAAAATTAGGATGGTCCCGCGCGAATTCAAAGTTTCCAAATTGCTGTGCTTATCAAGTTTCATGGTCCTTTAAGTCGACAAAAATAAACTCAAAATTTTCTACCGATTGTTTTTTCTCTCTTTTTCTACGCACTTTTAGTAAGCTTTTTTTAGCAAGTAATTTTAAAAAGCTACTTTTGTCTTTTAGCAAAATTTAAAAAAGTTGATGGCCCAACTTTTATTACTGTATCGCACTGGTATGTCACTAGAAAAACAAAATAATCATTTTCAGGCAACACCATGAAGGATCCTGAAAGTGAAGCCAAAAATTCAACCACTGTCCCCGGCGGCTTCAATGTCTGCCTCAAAATATGGTCTATGGCTTTTAGACTGGTGCAGTGCATATGGGGTCAAATAATTGTAACTAAGGCATACAAGTGTCTACAAAGTAACGAAGATTATAGTCATCCAAGTGGACTCAAACAGATGGTCGGAAACATTAATCCGCCAAATAATTTAATGTGTGTCATTGTATTTTTTAGTTTAGTAGCTGTTTATACAGGTTTTGCTTTTTTACATTTAAAATTTTATTTTGTTTTGCGGTTAGCAGCGGTAGCTTTATGTTTTACGTTAATTGTACTTTTATTCTTTTTTGATTTTTGCCACAATGAGAGCAGTTCTTTTAGATACGAAAAGGTATGCCCTAAAGCTTGTCATATCGTGCTTTTATTGTTACTCTTTTCTTTTTACATATTTTCCATTTTTGACGCAATGGGGCTTGTAAATCAATAAATTGTGAAATTAAATAAAAAAATATATCTGTTGGCGTTTTTGCTGTTGGCATTTTTACCGATAACCAGTCGAACCTAGATATATAACGACACCACAAAAAGCTCGTTACGGCCAGGGTGTGACAATTTCTTTAGGTTTATTTTTTTAAATATTTTTTTAGTTCTGTTTCACAGTCTGGTATCAAATATCGCGATGATTCTGGTTCTGCAGACCATTTTTCAAAAATTAAGAAATTTCGCCACTCACAAGACCATTGGCTTAAAGGAACTACGACAACGATTGTCCCCGTAAATTCAAATTTTTTCCTAATCATTGAACTTGTGTACGAATTTTTCAATCTGCTTATTAACAAAACCACACCTAAAATTAAATTGTAGGCCTAGTTATGTTAGAAACCAAGTTGAAAAATCCATACAAAAAATCAGTGATAAAGAAAACATTTAGAATTGACATGGGATAATTTAGAACAGGAGACCATGGTCCTTTAAAAGACAAAAAAAATCTCGATACAACAACACCCTTTTTTGAAAGCAGGGTGTCGTTTTATCAAGGTTTCGTCTTTAGAGTGGCGAAAAAATTTAGTTTTTGAAAGATCTGGTACCAGACTATAAAAACAGAATCGACAAAATTTTCGAAAGATATAGATAAAAAATTGTCGGATCCTAGGCGGGAACTAGCTTTTTAGGGTGTATTTATATTTATGTTCGACTGTAGCAAGTCACCCTAGAGGCGGTCTTAAAAGGTTTGCTAGAGTTTCTCGGAGAATTCCGGGATATTTTCCAAGTACTACCGAAGAGTGGTTAAAAACCAATTTTAAGTTCACCAAGTAACGTCACATTACGTCAAAATCTATCTTATAATCTATAATCGGAAATTCATGTTTCCTATTTTCCCAATTTACCATTCTCCAAGCAATTTGACACTCTAGTATTTACCATTTTTCAGAGTTCTGGAGTTTTGTTGGTATACAGCTTATCTAACGCTAAAAAGCATTAAATATACTAAAAAAGATCAACGATTCATTTATCAATCTAATGCCTAAATAGTTTGTCTATGAAGTGTATACAGTCATAGCTAACTTTAATACATTTTTTGGAAAATCGTTATTAAAACCATACTTCTGGCATATTTATTTTTAGTTATTTGTTTGTTAATATTTGCTTATGTATTTGTTTTATTGTCTGACCTTCTTTATTTTTTTTAATTTTTGCATAGCTAGCAACTGGATTTCTTACGTTGATGAATTTTTTAGTAAGCAAAGCGTAAAAGACATTTTATCACAAGATGACAGCAAATGCTGTAAAACAAATAAGTCAGAGGTAACCAACTTTTTAAGCAAATTAGTCGACTTTTTAATGAAAAGGAGTTTGCAAAAGCAAACCTCTACTAAAGTGAAATCGTGATTTTACCTGTGTGCAAACTTTTTAACCGAAATTGCGTGGAAATCAGTCTTTTCATTAGTTCATTTGTGTGTGTGTCGACCAGTAGGTGTGATGTGTGGCGTGAGATTTATTTGTGTTTGTTCAGATATTCCGAATCGATGCATTCTGCAAAATTGAAGGCACTTATGTACTTCGAGGGGCCCCTGGGTAAAGTCTTGAACTTAGTCTTAGGTAAGGGTGGGCCAGTGTATTTGCGTTCTAATAAACGCTGGCCTACCCTTGACTTAGCTGTAGCCTAAGACTTTACCTAGGTGCCCCCCAAATTACATAAGTACCAAATTGAAGACCCTCATGCTGAAGTCAAATGCGGAGAGGCGAAAATTGCGTGCCAATTTTTTTTCTTTTAGTCAAAGAGGTGAAAATTTGAAGAATTTTTCAAAAAGTAATAGCACCATTAGATAGCCCTGCCATTCTAATTTCTTTGGAGGTATAATTTTTGAAAATGTGTTTTCGAAATGTGGCACAAAAAACTAAAACTATGGAACAAATCAGAAAAGAGTAATTATTTCCTGATTTCTTTCATAGTTTTAGTTTTTTGTGATGCATTTTAAAAACTCGTTTTAAAAAATAATGCTTTCGAAGAAACTAGAATGGCAGAGCTATCTAATGGTGCTATCACTTTTCAAAAAATTATTAAAATTTTTGCCTCTTTGACTAAAAGAAAAATTTGGCGCGCAATTTTTTTGACTTGTACTTGCTGAATGAATTAAAAGCCTTTGCTGAACCGGACTCTTGACAAAACAACTTAGAGTTGCAGGTAAGTAAGCTTTTGAGAGTGTGAGTGTACCCGTCAATAGTATTGGGGTCTTGACCAAAACAGAAATGGTAAGGTGTTGACCGGACGTAGTACAGACCATAAGGAAAGAGTGACCGAAATGAACTGTGTGACCTGTCTACGTGATGTTTATTCTGATAAACCTTGCTCTGCCCTTGATGCTGCTTCTAGATTGGTCGCGCCTGCTGCTCCTAAAGTCAATATAAATGGTGCCGCCTTTCGGTGCTGTTTAGATCCCGCAACCCATGAACATCGATCGTCCCCTGGGCTCTTTGCAAGCTGTGGGTTTATAAATGCTTCGAAAGGTGGAAGCCCTTGCCCGTGCCTGCCTATTAAAGAGGTTGTAAAAGTGGTAAGTGTCTGTGTATAAGTGGGTCGGTTAAAAAGCGAAGGCTAAATCAACTTTACTGCAACTTTAAAAGCGTTTTCAAGAAAGTTACACTGCGAAAATTGTTTCTTGATAAAGAACATTAAATAAATTGGTAAAATGGCTTCAATAATAATTTTATGAAAAACTTAAAAGGTAAGTATGAGCACAAGCCTAAAAGCGTGATCAAAAATTTAACAGGTGAGGAATTCTAGAATTTTTTCAGTTACCTGTTTAAGCTAGACAACTTTTTGTGAGAAGCTCTTATTTTCTAGCAAAAGTCAGCCGCATGAGAATCAGAAATTGAAAATTGAATTTTTTAAATTTAGCTGCATGATCTTCTCATGCTAGACAAAAGCCATGCAAGATTCGACTTGAGCTTCCTGCAACATTCAACTTTTGATTTAGTTTGCAGGTAAGAATGATAAGTTAACCACTTTACAAAATTAATGTTTAAAACTAAAAATTGAAACGAGTAAGAGGTTTTGATTTTATTTTCTGATATTCTTTTTTGATAATTTTGCCTTGAACATTAAAATCTCAATATCAATTTCAGTTGATACAAAAGTTAAATGTTGTAAATAAAGAACAATCACTTTACATAATATTTATAGAAGTTTTACTGCTTGGAAAAAGTGTTGCTTAGAATGTGCGGACGATGGCCGAGGCTATCTTGAGCATGTAAACATGATGTGTGACAAAAAAGATGGTAATTAAATTATTAAAGAGATGTTATATTTTAAAAGTCAAAAAGACTTTTTCTTAAGTTTTTTTCATGTGGGATATTATTAAATTGGGGATTGGGAGAGCTGTGTGCAGCACTTTTAGATAATGCCTATGGACGATTATGACCAACTCAAATTTTAAAAAGGGCATTGTAAGCAATTTTTTTTTGAAAAACTGGCATGGTTACAAGAAAATGACAAAATTGCCACCTTTCGTTTATTCATTAATTATTAAAAACAAGCAAAACTTTTCAAAAAGAAAGTGAGTTGGTCACGCAGCCTGTGACAGAAAATAGGCAATTATGGAAAAAAATTAAGGCAAAAAGTCAAATTTTGGTCAAAAAAAAAATTTCTGAAAAGAGCTTTCCCACACCTAAAAACATTTTTTCTAAAAAATTTATCGTTCTACGTGGAGAAACATTATTTTTGAATGCCGTAAAGTGCATTTTAGCAATAATTTCAAACAGACTTTGTTTTAGAGCATTTTAATTTCATTATGAAAATTACCTTTAAGAGCTTCAAGCTGCAGAAAGATGCCTTCGAAAGTAACAATTGGCTCTTACCACAGCTTTTTTCTATATTTTACCCAATTAAAGACATGCAGCCATAAACTCAGAGAAATGTGACGAGCAGAAAATTGAACTAAATCAAAAATATAGCCTAGCTAAAAGTCAGCGAGAATCAACAGCACATTATAACGAATTTTGCAGGTTGATAATTGTCTCAGGCAAATAACACTATTTTATTTAGAAAAGCCCAGAAACTATCTTCTTGTCTCCAGGATATCCAACTAGGTCATTGCCCAGCGGAAAATGTGAATCGGCTTCTCGAATTTGAGCGAAAAGCTTATCCAAGGTATTTTTTTAAAAGAAAAGCAATTGACCTTTTTTATCGGGCAAAGCTTTTCCGTGCTGCGAAAATACTTTTTTCGCTCCCAAAAAGAACCTTTTCTGCTGCAAAAAGACTTTTTTTGCTCACAGAATATTTTTTTGCTGCAAATTTGGTCTGCTGCAAAAAGACTTTTATTTGCTAAAAATATCTTTTTGCTCTACATGTATTCTTCGTGATATAATATGTATAATTATTGATATTCAACAATATTACGAAGAATGCATGTGGAGCGAAAAAATATTTGCAGCAAAAAAGGTCCTTTGGGAGTAAAATGTAATATTTTGCAGCAGCACGGGAAAAACTTTTCAGAAAAAAACCTTGCCCTTTTTTATTCATAGGATAAAATTGTAAAAACGCAGACTTTGTCCAAGTCCCAAGCACGGCTTAACATCGATCACTTGACAACCACCCATTTTTGCGCAGTTCACGATGTCTAATAAAGACAACCTCTGCAATTAACTTATTCTCTATAATAAATACATAACCTAGACGGTAGTTAAGAAACGAACCCTATATTAGTTTAAATTGAATTTTTTAAAATTCGTTTATAAATATAATTGTAATGCTACAGTTTCCAAACATTTCTCCACCGAACATCTGTGGCAGACGAGTGCACAAGACTGGAAAGCTTTCTTGCTAGTAGTGAAGCTGAACATCCTGATGGTTCATCTTACCATTGACAATTCCTTTTAAGATATTTTCTTTTGCTGATAGTGCTGTGAATCTTCCAGTCGAGAAGCTGACATGTTGCCGCGATAAACTGGCACAGGTTTGTTACAGTTCAGGAAAAACTTTATTTACACCGGTAATTTGAGATTCATATGACTACTCATAAAGACAATATTTCGATTGGATTAAATTTGACTAGTTCTGCGAGCTTTGACTATTTGATCGAGTAAATTTTTATTATCAAGCTTTTTAACAAAAATAAGTTTTAGCATGAAATTGCCTGAATGTTTGAATGGGTCTGGATGCAAAAAGTCACCACTTAATTCTGTCTTTGATTATTTGGGTTGGATGAAGACTAATAAAAAACGCAAGTATTTTTTGATAATGAAACTAACACAAATTAATGTTTTAGCCCTGCTCAGCTTTGCAAATTGTTCAATAAGGTAAGTAACAAACAAAACGCCCTGCCTCGAATGGCATTTTTCCTTCTGACAAAATTAGCGTTGTCCTTTATTTTTCTTGCTTGTGCGGAACGGCAACCATAAAGCTGAACCTCTTCAGGTCGGATCTCGGATAAGAACACTTTTTAGGTCTTATGATACTTCATGTGACAAAACATCAAAAGCTTGATGTTATCTTTTGACGGTAGCTCTACAAAACGTGATTTCACTGAGCCGTGTAGGTAAGTTACAATCATTCTGATAGTTTTTATTCAAAAAAAACTGAATTTGCAAAGGAATGCTAAAGCCTTTTACCAATGTGCAGAAACCAATTGGCGCAAAATATGCATCGAGTCAGACGTTAACTTGTTTTTTGAGCTTGAACCTATGGTGCTAAAAAGGTAAAAATAATTTGTTTTAAGAATTAAAAAAATTAATAAAGCAACCCTAGCTTAAAGGAGCATATCAAAGCGTTACAGTGCAAATTGAGGCAGGGACTAGCAATTTCAAAAACCATCTCTGTTTTCACTCGTTTTGTGTTAAATATGATATTGATGACCGTATACTATTTTTCGAAACTAGTTAGAAAACTTTCGTCGGATCAGGTAAAATGCTTATCGAAAGTTTTAAGAGAGAGGTATTTTTGCATTCGCCTTTTTTCACTTTAACGCACTGGCATGGCTTTTAAAAAATCTAAAATCTCTCAACCTTTAGGTCGATAATGAAATTAGTCACTATTTTTTAATTATTGTCTTACCCAACCTAGGAAAAGAAACCGCTTTTCGGAAGAGAAACCGTAAAAACAGTGAATCATTAATTTTCGAAGCTAATAAATATTTACCGCATTACCTCTAATAGCTCCCCCTGCTCTAATAACTCCCCCCCTCAACTTTGAGGGCCTATATCTCAGCCCAGAGTGAGATTTTTGCAAAGCTGTTTTATGCGTTTTCTTAACTCCCATGAGCTCTGCTGATTCCTCTTTTTCGGTTTTGAATTTTCACCCAAAAATCTCGAGATCGACCTCAAATTTTTCCGATTTTTGAGCATCCGAAAAATACCTCTCCCGGGGAGCTATTAGAGGAAATACGGTATACATACTTATACATGCCAACTTTTTATAATCATTAACATTTGCAGTGCGATGACTATTGCAGGAGCTAAACAGGCCAAAACTTGTATCGATCTGCAAACCTATTTTGAAAAAAGTCGGAGTGAGCATAACACAAGTGTAAATGTTAACAATGTTAAAAATACTACTAATAATAATAGCCACCTTAATGATGATCCTAAGACTAATGCTTGTGGCTATGTTAAACATATCCTCAGTTTGATTTGCGTCTCACTGGTAATTGTGTCTTTATAGATTATATTGGTGAAAAATAAAAAGTGCTACCGCATTCATTCTAATAGAAATTCATGGTCTTCTAGTTTTCAGCTCCCCTCAGCGGGTGGCCTTCTAATAGAGACTGGCCTTCTATTTTTCAATTCCTTCTTTGACAAACCATTTTATCACTTAAACTGCTCACTAAAGTTTTTTACGTACAACAATGGAGCTAGCAATCAATTCGTCGAGACATCGCTATCATCGCTACCAACATTTTCTTGCTCGAAAACTTTAAACAGTCTAAAACTATTCTTAAGCAGCCACATTTTTTAGTCACGGCTAATTACCCTGGCCTTCTCTGTGCCTAAGCATGAAAATGGTGGTTACAGCAATTTGAATGTGGTTGTTCGAGTTGTTTGGAATTATTTGGGGTGTCTCTATATAGCACTTGGGACAGGGGGTCACACTTTTTTAACTTTGGAGGCTAGAATTTGTCGCAGAGGGGGAAAGCATTTTTGTCGCTTACACCATCTTGTTCGCCAGAATCTCAGATTTCGTTTTAAAAAAAAGAACAGCCGAAAAAAGTGATTTTTAATAGGGGTATGCCTATTTTTATCAAGGTCATAGTATTTGGGTCAGGACAGGGTCACGCCTTTTTGACTTCGGAGGCCAAAAAATGGGTCATATACGGCAAAAACATTTTCGTCGCTAATTTTACGTGTTCCCCAAGATGTCAGCCTTGGTTTAAAAAACGGAGGAGAAAAGGAGTTCTAATAGGGGATATACCTCTTTATATGAAGTTATATATGTATAATTGGGATCAGGAAAATATGGACTAAATTAAAACCTTTCTTGTCTCGGGAGGGATTTAAAAATATACAGTCAAGCTTGAACTTTAAAAGCCCTTTGTAAGCAAAGCGAGCACGCTAAGCTCGAATTTGTTGTCAGCAATTAGTTATTGTCTGTTGCGAAAATGTTTGTGTAGGCGCCGATAGGCGCCTGCCGACTCTTGTTTTAAGACACTTCTGATTGTTTGTGGTTAAGGTGCGGCACCGGCTGTGCACAGTGCCAAAATTATGAAGACTGGTGCCCGGTGCGGTGCCCCTGCCTAACTTTTAGGGTCGATGCCGAACCGGCAGGTGGTATGTATCATATCCGGCAATAGCTATTTGAGTTATATTTCGGTATGTTTAAAAATGTGTTCAAAAAAATCTTCCAACTTTTAAGTAAGTAAAACGCCAAACTTTTAAATTGTAATTTTACTATTTAGTTTTTCATGCTAAGTACACAATGTCAAAACCTTCTCAGTTTATTGGTAGAACAGCTTTTGTGACTGGAGCTGGAAGAGGTATTGGATTGGGTCTTGTCAAGGAATTGGCTAAAGACACAAGCTTTCAACACATATTTGCTGGTTACTACGAGCCTCATGGAGACCAGGTGTGAGTGTTTGTCTTAAACGTACTTTTTCTAAAATTGATCTTATTAAGCAGCTTTTAAAATTGCAAAAAGAACACTCCAACATTAAATTAGTGTCATTGGATGTGACTAATGACCAGAGCATTCAAAAAGCAGTGAAGTATGTAGAGACGATCTTAGGTGAAAATGACAAACCTGCTCTTAACTTGCTTATTAACGTAGCGGCTATACTGGTGCTAGGAACGGTGAGTTTTTATTTAACTAATTTTCGTAAAAAATTTCTTATAGTTCACGTTTTTTAAAATATCGCTTATGGCCTTTTGCCTCTAAACACACATTGACTGGTACCAAATGAATGAGGTAATTACCCCATGCCCTTTACCCCAGGTAATTGCCTTTATCCCGTACCAAATGATCCGGGGTGAGTGTACCCAAAAAACTAAGGGTTAATTACTAGGGTTGGCCTCCCTCCCTCCCTCCCTCCCTCCCCCCCGCTTTTCGACCAACTTTTCCTTATACCTCCCCCCCGCTCCCCACCCCCCCCCTCAAAAAAAATTGGCCACCTCCCCCCCCGTTTCTCCCCCCCCCCCCCGCTCCCAAAATGACCCCCCGTCACCCCCCGCAAAAAATCCCAGTCGAAAAAAACTCTCGGATGAGGTCATTTTCAGAACAGCAGCCGAAAAGGGTCAAGATTTATCGAACCAGAGGAGTGGCAATATCGTAGCTTTGACTTCAGAAGTGTTTCAAAAGCCTTCAGATTCATTCTGGACTCCTGTTTCAAAAATTTTCAGTCCCGAGGCTTGTAAATTAATCAGGCACCCCCCGCCACTGCCCCCCGCTCACAGCTTCCTCCCCCGCTCCTCCCCCCCCCCCCCCCCCCGCAAAAAAAATTGGCCGGACGAGATTTCAAGGAAAAACGTGTGGAGAATATAGTTAATCCTTAAAATTCTGACTTGAAATGCAAAATTTGTCTAATTTGGAAGAAAAATTTTCGTTGTCGTTGGCGTTGTCGTTGGATTTTATATACAGTAGCGGAAAAAAGTGATGCCTCAAGCATAAGTTTTGCGTATTTTGCTTCATATCTCCCGACTCCATGCATTCTTTGATTTAACATATATAAGCAAGAATGATCGCCGGAATCTCAGTTACATTTTGAGTAAAAATACGTATATGTATGATAAAGAATCAGAAACTATTTAATCGTTTTTCAAAATGCACTCAATTTTGAGGCGGAAAAAAGTGATGCCTCAAATCCTTTCTCTTGTGATTTAATTATAATTGTTCACGTCTATTGTCAATGCTTGATTATTGTTTGTAAGCCCTGTTTCTCAGCCACAATTTGGTTGGTCAAACTTATTTTTTGATTCTTCTAAAAAAGTTATGACCATCAACATAAAGCGTCGATTTCTAGTCAAATAAAGGAAAATCTAAGGAAAATGACTGTTAAGCCACATAAATAATAGCTTTTCTCAAAAAAAATTTGATGAAAAAATCACATTCAATGCACTATTCGAAAGCTCTTTCATTTCTCTACAAAATGACATGTCCAAAGTTTTTTTAGAAAAATACAGGCTGAGAAACGGATGGTTGAAGTTAAAAAAAGTAAAAACCCTCTCTTTTTGCCTTATTTTAGCCTTTTTTGTCTTGTCTAAATTCAACTGTCCGTTTCTCAGCCCTGTATTTTTCTAAAAAAACTTTGGACATGTCATTTTGTAGAGAAATGAAAGAGCTTTCGAATAGTGCAATGGATTTATCTTTTCATCAAAATTTTTTTGAGAAAAGCTATTATTTATGTGGCTTAACAGTCATTTTCCTTAGATTTTCCTTTATTTTGACTAGAAATCGACGCTTTTATGTTGATGGTCATAACTCTTTTTAGAAGAATCAAAAAAATAAGTTTGACCAACCAAATTGTGGCTGAAAAACAGGGCTTACAAACAATAATTAAGCATTGGCAATAGACGTGAACAATTATAATTAAATCACAAGAGAAAGGATTTGAGGCATCACTTTTTTTCCGCCTCAAAATTTGAGTGCATTTTGAAAAACGATTAAAAAGTTTCTGATTCTTCATCATACATATACGTATTTGTACTCAAAATGTAACTGAGATTCGGCGATCATTCTTGCTTATATATGTTAAATCAAAGAATGCATGGAGTCGGGAGATATGAAGCAAAATACGCAAAACTTATGCTTGAGGCATCACTTTTTTCCGCTACTGTAAATAGGTCGTCGTTGTCGTTGTCATCGTCGTTGGCGAAAAAAAGGTTTCATAAAAAAAATATTCCAACGACAACGTTTATAAATGAGCCATTACTAAACGATAAGATATGACATTTTTGAACTTTTCGTCAAAAACTATCGCTGTACAAGCATTATTTTATAACTCTTGCAATAAAAGCATTAAATGGCGTGTTCATCGAAGAAAAAATATGCCATTTGGTAGAAAATGAGATATTCTGCAACATCTTTTTCACAGAATGATTTTTCCCCAACATTAGTGCAAGTTATAGAGTTTTCAAGTTTTCATTGGAAAACTGGGTTTTATTTTGAAAATGTGGAATTTGCTTGAAAAGTTGGTAATTTGAAAAGTTCATAGCTTGCGTTATTTTTAACGAAAGACGCTTTTGCAAAATTTATGTGGTAGAACCAGGGCCGATTCACAGTTGAGCGTTTAAGCACTACATTTTTGTAAATTAAAAAGTCATAGTTTATCATGTTAAAAAAACTCGTGAAAATGCTTGAACGGCTATATTTTTTGACGAAAAGTTAAAAAATGTCACATCTTATTGTTTAGTAGGACAAATTTCCCAGTTCAAAGTAAACCTAAAGAAGGTAAAACAGGCTACAAAATGATGTAAAATAGGCCAATAGGTAATAATATAATAGCTGATAAATACTTCGTCTCACTCAGTCCGGATTTCGCCCACTCATCCGTTACACGCGTCGGCTTGTTTGACATGTAAATGAACACACGTAACCTTCACATGTAATCTTTCACATGTATGTAATTGAAACTTCGTTTTCAAAATAAATAAAATCACTTTTGGATAGAACAAAAAATTAGCCCCTGAAGGTTCTTAGGGGCTTATTTTTCGGGGGTATTTACCCCGGGGTATATTCGTGTGGTACCAGATAGGGGTAAGGGTAATTAGCCGAACTATTTTGGAGGTAATCAACCCAAAATTAGGGTATATTCATTTGGTATGGGTTAGAAGTAATTACCCCTATTTTTGAGGGTAATTACCACCGAGGTATTGCTTTGGTACCAGCCATTTTGAAAGAAATCGACTTGTGCACCTTATAAGCTAACTTTTGCAACTTTGATAAAAAAAAACTGAGAACTTGTAGGCAAAAAGGTTTTGTAAAATAACTTTAAAAAACTTAAAATTTCTTGCTAAATCTGAATTCTTTGACGTCACGTCAAAACAATCACAGGAATCTAAGAAATCTTTTAAATCTTTTTTTAAAGTTAATTTGTAGGGTAGTTCGCTCAAAATAGCTATATCTCAGATCACTATTCAGGCATGTCAAAACAAAATTAATCTCTCAAATTTGCATCAGGCCATGATAAAAGTGGTTTAACGTAATCGCAATGATATGCACTACCTATTATGTACAAATCTATATTTTTTTAGTCTAAAGTATGTTCTCAAGAACCAGACAGGAAATTGTTCCTAGACCATTTCAATACCAACACCTTGGGGTCAGTTATGATCACGGCAGTAAGTTTTTAGTTTTTATTTTTAATTAAAATATATTCTTTTGATTGTAGTCTGTTTTGCCCTTACTTCGTCGAGCAGCTTCTAAGGGGTGTCTACCTAAAGTGGTCAATATCAGTTCGACAGCTGGATCCACTTCAAAATGTTATCCTTTATATAATACTGCTAAAGGCATGCTCAAAAACTTCCCCTATGGTATGAGCAAGGTACAGTTTCTTATTCTAAAATGTAATTTGTCTATTGACCACTTTTACAGTCGGACCTGAATGAATCACAAATTTGGTGGTGGTTTATCGGAGGGGGGGGGGGGGTGTAGACCTCATATCTCAGTCTAGAGCAAACATTTCCCAAATCTGTTTTTGCGTTTTCTTAATTAGCACGAGCTCTCCTGATTCCACTTTTCAGATCTTGGTCGACTGCCCGAAAATCTCAAAATCGACATCGAATTTTTCCGAATTTTCAGGGGTTGAAAAATAATCCCCCATGGGGATTAATAGAGAATACACGGTATACAGAAAACAAAACCACAAATCCTAAACCTATGATCCGCACTTCTGGCCTGAAACTCAGATGAAAATCACGAAAACTGGGAAAAGCATAAAACGACAAAAAAAGTGACAAGCAAAGAAGAAGCAGAAAAAAATTGACGAACATTCGAAAGTTATTTTTGATTTGAGGCGAAAATATGAAAAATATCGCAACATATGCTAGGTCAATTTATAAAAAAGTCAAACCACAGCGCTAAATTTTCCTTTGCATCGAAAAATGTTTTTGTTAGAAATTCTCTGTATTTGCGTGTAAAATTTTTTATAGTCCTTACTGAAAATTTAAAATTAAATTAAAATTGTTCACATCTACAGAAAATCATATTTAAAAAAAATTATTTTATTTCCACGTTAGGCAGCTCTGAACCACTACACCAAAGCCTTGGCTATGGATGAGCCAGACATAGTCGCAGTAGCCATGTGTCCTGGATGGGTAAAAACGGAAATGGGAGGTCCTAATGCTGTTACTAGTGTCGAAGAATGTGCTTCAGCGCTAATCAACAAGATAAAACAACTGAGCAAGTTGGATACCGGCAAATTTATGGACATACACTCAGAAATTCCTTATTGAACTTTGTGCTTTGAAACTGAAATGTATTAAACAATCGTATTCACAATTCACAAATTACATTTTCAAATAAAAACAATTATTATTTTTCTGTGAAAATTAGTTCAGTTTTTGGAGGAGTTTGCTGGTGTGTGAACACTAATATGCAGACTAACAATTGAAGCAACATGTTGTCTCCTTTTCTTCTTTAAGAATGCTATCGAGTAGATAATGCTACAGCCACATACATCGATCATACAAAACATAGTGACATAAGTGCCTAGCAGGCTGGTAGATGGTTCACCCACCACCTACAAATGTTTGTTGGTTTACTTTGAAGATCGCTTACCGTATTTTCTCTATTAATGAACCCGGGTTCATTATTTTTCAACCCCCGAAAAATCTCAAAGTTGTCAATCGAAAATGGCCTTAACTCTAAAATCCTAGTCAAAAATAGGAGGGGGGGTTCATTATTAGAGAGGGTTCATTAATAGAGAAAATACGGTAAATACTCATTTTAAAACAAGAAAAAATCTCGTCAAACGTTAAAAAAAGAAAAATAAAGCTGTTGGAAAGTAAAACGTTTCGTTATAAATAGGGTTAACTAGGGTTGGCCAATGGGCATATG
Organism: Ditylenchus dipsaci; assembly: GCA_004194705.1. NCBI lineage: Eukaryota > Metazoa > Nematoda > Chromadorea > Rhabditida > Anguinidae > Ditylenchus > Ditylenchus dipsaci. The sequence continues at coordinate 86,377 of SADC01000100.1, forward strand.
CTCGGGCATATAAAAAAAAGAAGAAAAAGAATTACACAGAAAAGAAATACACCCCAAAGGGACCCCCTGAAAATATAATTCACCCTCAAAATATGCCCCGGACATATGCCCTGAAAAATACAGAAAAAATACACCGCGAAGGATGTATTTTGACCAAAGTTGTCGTATGAGTAGATGCCGGGCATATGCCCATGGCCATATGCCCGGCATATGCCCGGGACATGCCCACACGTTAACTTCAGTCAAAATAAACCCTTCGCGGTGTATTTTTTTCTGTATAACCCTAGTTAAAAATAAAAAGTAGTAGACAGAATAAATTGCTCTGTTTGTATAACTTATCAGAATTACAAAAATAATTTGAACAACTTCTCATGGTTTTATTTAACTTAATTTTGCAGCTGACTTTCTCACAAACATACCACATTACAAGACTAAAAAGATTTCTGCGAATTTAAAAAAAAACAGGTAGAAGTTAAGTTTGCAATAAAAAGTGACCTTCTGGGCAGAAAACTTTTGTTTTTATTGCCAAAATTACAAAAGGTGACCAGAAGTTTTTTTAACTATCTTTTTTTCTAAAAATTGATTACCATTGTATATAAAGCACTAGAGTAAGAAGGCAAAATTACAAATGCGATCTCCATTATCAGTGTTGCTTTAACCACATAATTTCTCTGAAAACAGTTTTCTTTTTTACAATGTTACATCTGTAAATTTTTCAGTCAGAAATTGATTATATTGGCTGTAAGCGGTTTACCTCGTCAAATTTAAATTCTGGGCAAAATAACCATTTACCCTACGACATTTTTGAAAATTAAAATTAGACGAGGTAATGGAATAATTTGACGGGTAAATAAATATTTTGCTGAGAATTCAATTTGACCGGTTAAATGATTAGTTTGACAGGGTAAACAATTCGCGTCTCAAATAAACAAATTTAATCTCATTTTGTGGCTGATATATCGAATGTTAGCATCAAACCTCAGCATTAGAAAAAGTCGAAAAAAATAAGGCTATAAAAGTTTTTGGAATGAAAAAAGTTTTGAAAAAAATTTAAAAGAATCATGATAAAACATCACGAGAAACTTCTAAAATAAAAAAATTGATAAACCTACAATATTAAGTGCCTGCTCTTTTCGAATTAAGTAAAAGAAGTAAAAACTGAAAACGAGATTTATTGTCGCAAAAGCCGCCTTCTCTACAATATTAGGCAGCAATTGGTTTTGGACGATGAAACAAAGAAACATTGTGCAGTTACCAGCTGAAAATCTTTGTTGTCTTTAATAGTCCAGCCTGATGCATAACCCTGTCAAAAGTAAGATAGGGAAGCTATACCCAGTGTTTTGCTGAGCTCACTTCGAGTGAGAATCTCACTCACAGCCTGTGAGGGCAAATGTCATTCTCACTCACTCTCACTCATAGGGCAAAAAGTGTGTCCTATAGTCAGGAGTGAAAAGGTTAAGTGCTCTTATCTTTGTACAAATTAAAAAAAAACCCCCAATTATTGAAACTTTGGTTGCAGTATAGAATGAAATAGATATGAAAAAGCATGCATACCAGAGTTTATTTATGCGGCAGGCCCAGTATTCAAAACTATGTTCAACACCTTATTGTTAGTGTGCCCTCTATGATTAGTAGTCCCTTTTTATTCTCTTCCCCTCCCTATACAGCCCTTATTCCCTTTAAAATTCAAAAGGCGCCAATTTAAATTTTTCAAATATTGACTAAAAAACGGGCAATACTTTTTTTTGTACCAAATATACTTTTTTTTGTACCAAATATACTTTTTTTTGTACCAAATCCAATTTTGTACCAAATTTACTTTTTTTCTGTACCAAATTCGATTTTCTCTCCACCAAATCCGATTTTCTCTCCAAGACCAACCAAATTCAAAATTTTCGACATAAAATGACTTGGATTGCTCATAACCCCACCCTGGGTTGGCCAGAAGCCCCTGAAAGTTAGGTTTTTGGGGTTTACTCAAGGGGGTAAACTTTTTGCGAAAATTCGATTGGGCGGATGAGAATTCCAGTCTGAGGGGCTTAATCGCTCAGAATTTCACCCTAGACCATTCAAAACCACCATAAACCTGTAATTCTGAACGATTAAACCCCTCGGACTGGAATTCTGATCCGCCCAATCGAATTTTCAAAAGTTTGCCCCTAAAAAACCATGATACCCCCTGTGGTTCGAAATTTTTTTTCTCAGAACCAAAAAACAGCCGGCTTTCTCATAAAATCGGGGTCGAGAAACACGAATATGATGTTATCTCCTCGATCTGATCACTCCCCGTGGGGGGGGTGCTATACTCAAGCCGAAACTTTTAGCGTATAATAAATTAATTTCTAATAACTTAACTAGACATAATTTTCTAGATATTTTTAACAATAAGGGCATACTATAGCAAGGTCGAAAATATTTGTAAACCTCACGTTTGTCTAATTCCATAAATATCATGGCATAATTAAGGGCTGTATTGCCACAAATTATAAAAATAATTAACACTATGCTCAGCACCAACGTAATTTGTCTAGCTTTGTAAATGTTTCCAGATGCATATTTCAAGGTCATACACCTCTCCAAGGTGATGAAAAAAACGGGAACTGGAGCTGTGCTAACATACCCAAGCAACATAGTTCTCAGCCAGGATTTTTCTTAAAAAGGGAAAATTTAGTAGAAATCACTCTAAAATTTTAGTTGAGAAGGTTTTTGAAAACTTGCAAAAACTGCCGAGGGTTTTAAAAGTGAGTTCATGCTAACCAAAAAAGTCGGATACAAAACTTAGGAAGCCCGCAAAATGCGCTTCAAGATGCCGTTTACACATTTTTTATGCAAGCTCTTTTAGAAGAAATAAAGTAGTAGAGGTTAGTGGATATTTAAATATTCACAAAGACTTACCAGGCCTTAAGTTTATAACGATTGAGCACGCCAATGTTACTGCGCCCAGAATAGTATGCATAAAAATGTATACTAGCAGTGATTTTGACAAATTAGCAACTCTCAGTCTTGCTTTATTAAAAAACACACAATAAAGAAGGTGTGAAAAAAGTAGTACAGTAATTGTCTCAGCCGCAATGTTGACTAAATTTTGGCCGAATAATAAACTGGCTAAGTAAGGACGAGGAGGAGATTTTACTGGTGGATAGCAGTAGCATTTAAATTCATATTTAAGCTCGTCTGATATTAGTTTAGATTTTGAAAATAACCCAGCTTAAATAAGCTCTAAATTAGGCTTAAGTGCAATTTTACAAAAAAAAGTATGTATAAAGAAGGAAAGTTGTATTTACTGATACCGTACTTCTTGAATACGTCTAAATTATCAATTGTAGCATGTGAGGAATCCCTTACTCACACATTTATATAGAATTATTCATATATTATTTGCTTGTTTATTGTTAATTATCATACAATTACTTAAAAAGCCTAAAATAGATATTTAGTCATTTTTTATATATTTTGCATGTTTATAATTCTTGTATCTTTGTCTTTGTGATAAAAATTGAAAATAACAATCTATAAAGTAGGTTTCAAAAAATTCTCTACATAGAAGAAAAAAGCTAGCCTAGTGACTAGTTTAACAAGGGCTCTTTATACTATTATTGATTGTGAAATTTGTTTTGTTAAATTATCCGAGAGCATGGCTTTGTAGCGCTGTATCTCTTCTTTCAAAAAGTAAAAATAAATTGCCTTTATCATTTTAGAAAAGTCTGCATTAGGCTCCACACAATTTTGAGACCACTAGAGAAATTCACAATTTTTTTCATCACAAAAATTGATCAAATGTTCTAATAAATTTCATAGAAAGCTCAAAAGCTACAATCCCGGGGTGTTGAGATATTGTCTTCTGGAAAAATCCAAATTCTTTAGAAAAGGACCAAAATGCATGAAAATGGAAAAACATTGATTTTTTCCAAAATTGTGACGTTAAAAATGAATAAAAGATTTACAGTTAAAGTTATGAAAACGCTTTTCAACATCTCAAAACGACCTGACAAGTGTTTAAAGCCAAATCATGACTATTCTCAAATATTTCATATAAACTTTGTAAACTATTTGAAAAAAGAGATGGATGGCTACAAAGCATGCGTCAGTGTTTTCGAAAATCACACTTTCACAATTTGGGTCACACTAACTTTATTGACCCTTCTCATATATACTTTGTTTTCGTATTTCGGATATATTCGTACCGTTTTCTAGCCGAGATATTTCTCTATCGATTCAATGATCAAATATCTAGGTGGGATTCAAATGCAACAATTCCACACCAAAGTCACACTGAAAATTACATTTTGTCACCAAAAGTGTGATTTTAAAGTCACACTTGGCGTGATTTTGTCAAAACCATGGTTTACAGATCGAAAACCGCAAAAGCAGGATTTTGTTTCCAAAAAGCAGGAACTTAAACCAAAAAATCTACAAAAAGCAGGAATAAGCTGTTCTAAAGTGCTGTGAGATGTGCAAAAATTCCTGCTTTTTCACGGACAAAAAGCAGATTTTAAAATCAAAAAGCAGGAAATTCCTGCTAAAGCGGGACATCTGTGAGCCCTGGGCAAAACTTATTTTTAGCTGGGCTGTCTGACCACTGAATTGATAGAAAAATATCATATTGATAGAGAAATTGGTACAAAAATATTCAAAATACGAAAACAAAATTCATGAGAAAAGGATAGGTGAAGTTAGTGTGACCCAAGTGTGAAATTGTGAGTTTTGGAAACAGTGGCATGCGTTCAGAACATTGTTACAAAAACGTTTGCAATCAATAATCAGTCTAAAAACCCAGCAAGAACTTGTGGTACACCAAATAGTATTTCAAACCAATTTCTTAGGGTTGGTTTAACTCAAAAACCAAGTCAAAAGTCAAATTTATTTCCTTATTTTCTATTAGGAATGATCTTAGCAATTTTTTCAGCTGCTTGTTACGTCAAAGTGTCGAAACATCGTTTTTATACATTTTTTCTAGACAAATAACAAATTTAGCCTTTCGTAAGATACTTCAACCTAAAAAAGAACTTTAACAGGCAATTGTCCAAACTAAAAACCCGACCATTGCCAACAAAATTCATGTTTTAAAATACTAAAAATTCTAAAAACAGTTTATCTGTCAAATTTTGACAAAAAACACGACAATAACTTATGAAAATGAAAATATTATTCCACTACCCACTAATACAACTTAGGCAGATGTTTCAATAATTGGTTCTGCTTTATTAATTTTCAGTTGTTAAGACTATAACACTAACAGGTGACATTGTTTTGACGAATTTGCATTTCGAGTACTTCTATTCTTGTTTTTAAGTACATTTTGTGCGGCTACGAAAAATCACAGTGCTTTTTCAATGAGTAAATTGTGTTATGCTGAAAATAAACGATGACATTTATTTGTAAAAAGTCTTATAAGAAGCACAAAAATATGTGTTTTGAGATAAAATAAATAAGTTCATTCACTCCTGCTGCATTTTTCTTGCGGAGGAATAATGTTTTGGAGACCAGTGGATCCAAATCCACCTGACCCGCGAACAGTCTCGTCTAGGGAGTCAACTTCCTGCAGCTCGGCGTGCACATACTTCTCACAGATGAACTGAGCGATACGGTCACCGACTTTCACCTTAAAATTATAACTTTTTTAAATTAAAAAACAGTCAAATTTCAATATAAAAGCATCCCCTGATGTTCGTTCCCGCCTATGGTGCGACACTTTTTTACTTCAATTTTTCAAGAATTTTTGTGTCTAGTCATTCTAGTGACAAAATAGAATTCCTACTTTCCGATCGTTTTCAAAAATCTCAAAACTTTGCCATTTGAAAAAACATAAGCTCTACATAGCATACATACATAGATTTTGTGTTTTAAATGACGAAGTTACGAAAAATTGAAAAAAAAAGCGATCGGCAAAAGCGGAACAAATATGACACGAAAAAAGAATATGAAAAACAAGTCAGAAAATGAATTTTTATTTTTGTTTTGTTTCATACGTTTACTTTTTCGGGATACATTTTGCAAACATGTTTCAACAAATTACTATTATTAGAAACCAGAATCTTGGGCTACCTAATGGTTTCCATAATTATTACTCTTTTTCGAAACTGGAGTGGCCGAAAAGAGAGCTGCGGAAATTTCCAAAATTCAAGGTTGAAAAATTTCGGGACCCAATATGGCAAGGAACTTACATAAACATTTGACTGTGCTAACTTTAGCTCGTAAAATCAGTATTCGAAAGTTTCAAAGTACAGCTTATAGCATATTTTTTCGCCTTAAAGTGTTCAAATAAAACTAACCTTGAAGTCCTCAGTTGCAGAAAAGTTGAAAAGCAAAACTTTGAGCTCGCCTCGGTAATCCTCATCCACCACTCCAGCGCCTACATCAATAAAGTGTTTGCTGGCCAGACCGGAACGAGGAGCCACTCGGCCGTAGTATCCAGTTGGTATGGCCACCTTCAGACCAGTGGACACCAGGTATCTACCTGGAATTTTTTCATAAACACTATAAAGTAGAAATTATGACAGGTTTGTGGAAAGGATCCTAGTGTTCTTTAATTATCGTCCCGGTCTTAATTTTTAACTGAAAATCTGGTAACGAAATTTTTTAAGGCCAGAAATTTTAAAATTAAACGTACCTTTGGCAGGAACAATGCAATCCTCAGCTGCACACAGGTCAGCTCCAGCAGCCAGAGCTGAACCATAGGCAGGGGCTTGGGCTTGCGGGTTCATGCGCACAAAGCGAAGAGTTAGAGGGAGGCTCATTGAGGTGGTTGTCGTACTCAAAATCTGAAAATACTATGCTTTAAAAAATCATAAGAAGGTTTGGCCGTAATTCCAAGTAAGGATAGATTTTCGCCTTACTCCCTCCGATTTTTTTATGCTTAGGCAAGGGTAAGGCAGCGTATGTTAAGGCGGACTTAAAAATGAACCTAAGATTTGTTTGAGTTCGTCCTAAAACACGTTGTCCAACCATTTCTTATTCCTGAAAAGCCTCAAAAACAACACGAGGGGGATTAAGGCAAAAAACCCCCTTTTTGGGACCGAAAGATCAATATTTAGAGAAACACCAAAAAGCAATATTAAACCAAAAACCTCGATTTTTTCTCTTCTACCACAACACTCTCTACCAGCTTGCACTTCTTTGTAGACGGCTCACAAATATTAGAAGCGCTGCTCTCTTCCTCTGTAGTTGGGGCAGTGTTTTCGTTGGTGATCTCAGGCATTTCTTTGCAGTAAAAATTAAAAGCAAAAAAAGAAGTAGGATAGCTGTGAACAAAAATAAAAAAGTGGTAGATAAAATACTTTTAATTTAGTCAATCCAATCAAATAAATATTGGCGCTTTCAAAAAAATCTTGTCGGGACAGAAATCGCGTTCAAACATTTATTTGTGGTATCTTTATTTTGGTTTCTGAACTACAGACAGTCCTTTGAATTACTTAAAAAGCGAGTTTGTGAACTATTCTTCAACACTCTTGGAAAGAGACGCGTTTTAGTCATTTAGTTTATCGAAAAAACACGTGTTTTTCTAAATTAAACATATTATAATTATTGTTGCTAAAATAATAATTTAAATACAGCTACCACCTGTTTTTAGTTGTTAAGCATTATGGTTGAACGGAATTGAACTGTACTTTAAAGGGGAGCCGTTTATGTTTGAAAATAGTTATTTTGGCTTGTTTGACCAATATGTAGGGTTAATTCGACTTTTTTCAGCGTCTTATTCAAAATCAGCGACCTCAATTAGCCCTATACAAGGACAACCAAGCAAAAATAAACAGCGTGCCACCACGCGGGGTCGACCCATCTCGGACCATAAAAGTTTTATGATAAAACACAAACGCTTACCGAGGCCAAATTTTCAAACCCAAGTAGCTGCGCTTCCCCTTTTAAAAGAATCACGCCCGTCTACATCCACGATTTTCATACGTTTTAATTGGCGGGACTGCTTTTTTACTCCGAAAGTACACAACAAAAATAATTTTATCATATTTTTAATCACTTCATATTTCAAAAAAAGGATTTCGTGCATTTTTGGAGCAAAAAGTTAACCCCCCCCCCAAACCCCACCAATTCAAGCATGCGAAATTTGTATAAGTGGACGTACATTGTCTTTTGAAGCTTGAACAGAATTTAAAACCCCAGCCGATCCTCAGCATACTAAAACCTCGTGCAGCACCATACAAAGTTATTTTGATAAAAAATGTAAAAATAAAATTTTTAAGTTTTGCTGCTAATTCTGCTGTTGGCACTACTACCCCTCTCCTCTATTTGGTTCTCTATCTTTGTATTTTGACGTAAGAGCACGGTCGGCCAGCATACGTTACAATATGACCAAAATTAAGATTTTGAAATTGAAGCTCGAAATTTTTAACATTTGTACAGTAATGATCGTCTGTGGTTAAGACGGTTTCAAAAAATTTCTCCTAGTTTCTTAGACCAAGCAACTTTTTAAAAATAAAGTTGAAAATGAGGAAGATCGAAAAATTCACTATTTATTTTAGAATAAAAGATGTTTGAAATTGTGGTATACGCCTAAAACCACTTAAAATGATGTTTCTACTTCTTCGAAAATACTCCCTATTTGTGGTTTGGCTGCTACTGCTTCCATAGCTCACTACTTTCACAACAAAAGAAACTATTTGGACGAGAATGGGTCTAAGCAGTATTCGCCTTTGCCATTTATGTTTCCCACAGGGCAAATGGCTTCATCTGCAAGCAGTCCAACAGCCCAAAGAAATACATTAAATGCTGGTATCAATGCTTTGAGGAAACAAGATAATGACAATGCTGAACCACCTCCTAGACCTGATTTACCTGTCTACAAAATGGAGGAAATTAAGAAGCATGGTGCTAAAGACCCAACACAAGGGTTTGGGTCACCTTTAAACAAGTAAATTTTTGAAAAAAAGTTATAAAATTTCCTTAAAGGGCATGCCCACGCTAGTAAGGAGTAGTGACCGGGAATTTAATTTTTTTCCGAATCATTGAACTTCGGTACAAATTTTTCAACTTGGTTTCTAACAAAACCATACCTAAAATTAAATTCTAGGCCTTGTTTTGTTAGAACCCAAGTAAAAAATCCGTACAGAAGTTCAATGATTAGGAAAAAAAATTGAATTCCCGGGCACCACCTCTTATCAGAGTGGGCATGCCCCTTTAAACAATTGCAAAAAGCTGATTTAGGGGGTTTATGATGTCACCGACTTTGCAGGTAATTTTTTAAATTTATAAACTATTTTTTAAAAAAATGGATGTCTTTTTTAAATTTAAAGCATTTTTTGGTTTTTATCATTTGTATTTAAAAAAATTCCATTTTTAGACAACTTATTTTAAATGCAATAGCTAACACGTGTAAGCCATTTTTGACACACGATTCGGTATTGTGGTAGGTATGCAGAATTAAATGCTAGTTTAAGATTGTCAATATCACAATTGCTAAATGTTTTCCAAAAAGCGACTCCAAAATTCAAGCGTCACAATAAACTCTCTATTTTTCACGGATGTCTTGTTTATGTGGTGGCTTGAAAATTTGGGATTTTTTTATAATGTTTTTATTCTGATGTTGATGTTTTCAATCTGACTTTTGTTTCTTTACAAGTTTGTTCGAATTGTGGTTCACAAATGTCCTGACCGTTTCATTTAATTTCAAAGTCATTAGCGAAATTGGAAAGTCAAACGCGTCTATTGAAGCACAGGCTGGGGCTTATTAACTTTCTGTCAAAAAATTTCAAAAGTTTTTATAGTTTTTCAAGTGTAAATAAATCAATTCAGGTTCCCATCCAGGCGGAGACAAAATTCTGCTAGCAGCAGGTGGATCAGTGGAGCCCTTTTGGGCAATCTACGCCCAACATAGCACTAAAGAAGTGATGGAAATACTTGAGACATTGAGAATAGGTAACTTGGATTTGGAAGATCTGAAGGCTTCCTTTGAACAAGTGCCTAATTTATAATTTCGGCTGCAAAGTTTTGACAATTAATGTGTTACAGAGAAAAATGCTAATGACCCATTCAGCACAGACCCTATAAGACATCCTGCATTGCTTGTCAATTCTGAGAAGCCGTTTAACGCTGAGACACCACCTTCTTTGCTAATGGACGAGTTCAAAACACCTAACCAGTTGTTCTTTGTTAGGAACCACATGCCTGTGCCTCAGGTAGTTTTTATATACCCAGCTTTGATTTCTTACAAATAATACCTAAAGATGCCTAATGTGACTTGAATTTGACTTTTTTGCTGAAAAGTGCCTCCATTTTCCATTTTTTAAGAAGAAAGTTTTTGTTGAAAAGCCGAAAAATGTGTGAGAAAGCCTTGCATTTGTGTAAAAAAAACAACCGAAATTTGTGGAAGAGCTTAAGCTAGCAGTAAGTCACAACATGTTATTGGCTGTAGTATTCAAAATAAAGCACTTTGCAACAAAATAAGGCATTTTCAAATTTTGTTTTATGGCTCATTCACGGACTATGACTTAGACGGATGCTTAGACCATAAGGTGTTCATGTAGCCAAAATAGTCTCAGTCTAGGTCAGGGTTCTCATCTGTACATTATTTAAAGATTTATACTTTTTAGGACCACAATTTTTAGAATTTTTGAAATTTTAGGCCCAAATCTTTTTTTCAGGGCTCAAAAGTTAACAAACACGAGATAAAATGGCATTTTTTGGCAAAAAAATGACCAACTTGTACTTTATTTGGCAAATCTTCTTTATTTTGTTTTATTTTATTTTTATTCAAAGTCTCAATCTAAGTCGCAGTCCGTGAGCCATTAAAAAATCAACATTGTTTTGATTTTTTTATCAGAGACGTTTTTAGCCGAAATGAGGCATTTTTAAAAGTCATCCGCTGCTTGGGTTAAGTCTGTGATATTGGAGTCTGTCCAACGTGTCCTATTCTATACACGCAAAAACAATCTCGACCCTTTTTAAAAATTAGACCCAGTGTTCAGAGGAATTTTTTACTATCAAGTAAAATAATTGTTAAAGACAGACGCTGCCACTCACCAACTAAATGTAGAAGGCTTGGGCATTTCCAAACCAGTTCACCTTTCTGTTGAACAACTTAAGCAGCAATATGAACCTGTATCAATCACATCGGTGGTCCAATGTGCTGGGAACAGAAGAAATGATATGAACGCTTTCAAAAAAGTTCAGGGCTTAATGTGGACAGGTAAATTTTTCCAGTTCATTCAACTTGTAATATTACTTGATAGTTTTTAAGGCACGGCGATTAGCAATGCTAAATGGACTGGTGTTAGGCTTAGGGTAGAATTTACTGAAAAAAGCTTCAAATATTGACTAAATGTGTTTTAGGACGTATTAATGGTGGCTGGTGTTCATCCACACGACAAACACATAAAACACGTTCATTTTGAAGGGGCTGACTCTGATCCAACAGGTTCATTTTTTCACTCTAGGATAAATAAAAATAATAGTACTGCTTGATATGGTTGGGATCGACGGTAATACTAGCTTGAATTCTATTTTTGTTAGAGCCAGACATCATAGATGGTGGTTTCAAAATTAAAGTCGTTTTTTTCAAGCATGGACAAAGTTTGATTTATCATAATCTTTTCACAAAATTTTATAAACATGTTGTAGCGCAGCTTAAGAGCTACAAAATCAATGTTACAGAATGACTTTTAACACGTCGGGTACGCATTCTGCAACCTGTGCAGTTAGACTCAGAATTTCATGCTGATCATTTCTATATTATAAACTGTGGGTAGTTGATAATTAAAAGTGGCTCAAAAACACGATTTTTAAAAGTTGTCATTTTTGAACATTTTTTCATTATTCTAATAACCGTCACTAGCACTTTTTGTGATCATTGATTCTCGATTTCGTAACTTTTTTGAAGCCCATTCCAAGGGCTTTTAAAAAGCATATTACACGCCTGTAAATGTAATTAAATTGTAAATAACATTATTGAAAATATTAAAAATTCCATTTTTTGAAAATCGAACTTTTTACGAATTTCGGCCTCGAAAACCTACTTTAGAGCACCGTTGTCTTGCGAGCTTTTGCACCAGTTCTGTAAAAATTTCCCCTGCTGATCATTTTGGTATATTGTAGATAAAATTTTTCTTGGAATATTCACAAATACTAAACCGAACCAGGTATCCTTTAAAAATTCAATATTAGATTTCCCTTTTTTTCAAATTGGCGCCACTTTTTTTGAGTTAATTTATCAGACTAAAAACGAACTATCACATCCAGGAGGGAAATTGATCGCTCTTTCACATGGCGTAAAATTTCAATTTTTGACATGTGCTCTAAAGTAGGTTTTCGAGCCGAAATTCGTAAAAAGTTCGATTTTCAAAAAATGGAATTTTAATATTTTTAATAATGTTATTTACAATTTAGAAACATTTACAGGCATGTAATATGCTTTTAAAAGCCCTTGGAATGGGCTTTAAAAAAGTTACAAAATCGAGAATCAATGATCACAAAAAGTGCTAGTTACGGTTATTAGAATAATGAAAAAATGTTCAAAAATGACAACTTTTAAAAATCGTGTTTTTGAGCCACTTTTAATTATCAACCTACCCACAGTTTATAATATAGAAATGATCAGCATGAAATTCTGAGTCTAACTGCACAGGTTGCAGAATGCGTACCCGACGTGTTAAAAATCTGAGTGTTGAGATATGTAGAAAAAATCGATTTATTACCAAAAACCAAGTTTTTCCAACTTTTCGGATTTTGGTCATTTTTCCAAGAAATTGTTTTTCAAGCCATTTAAAAAAGGCACAGCTTTTTATTTTGTAACATGAATATCGTAGCTCTTGCAATATGGTGAAAATATGTTGTTGAAGCGCTAGACTCTAAATCAAACTTTGTTCGTGCATGAAAAAACGCCCTTAATTTTCAAACCACCTATATATTGTTGTCAAAGTTTTAGTGAAACTTTTAAAATTTCAAATTTAAGACTTACATCTTTGGTCGGTTCACTCAAAAAAAATTGAAGGGTTCTCAAACAAATTTCGAACTTTCACCTCAATACTCTTTGTGGTTTAAAAAGTTAAATTTTCAAATAGCCACCAAAATCTTTAGTTTAGGAACCCATTATGGTGCATCGATTCCATTTGACAAAGCAATGAGCCCTGAGACCATCATTGCTTATCAAGTAAGTAGCCTTAGCAAAGAAAGACACTAAAGCTAACATTTTTTGCTTTTCGATGAACGACATAGACATTCCCGCTGACCATGGCTATCCATTGAGAGTCATTTGGTAAATAATTGTAATAGCTTTTATCAAATCATAAAAATTATTGTTTAGTCCAGGCATAGTTGGTGCCCGGCAAGTGAAGTGGTTGACAACAATCAAGACCAGTCAAGAAGAAAGTCCAAGTCATTGGCAAAAGAAAGATTATAGGTCAGAGTACATATCATATTTTATCTATAGATTCCTGTTACCCTAACTGACAAAAGGTACCTATTTTAGAGCCTCGAAACCTAACAAAAAGTAGAAAGCAATCGAGAAATAAAAAGTATAGTTGCAAAATTTAAAAAAGTTAAGGATCGAAAAGCATCAGGCAACCAATGGTCGAGGGTCTCTACTGAATCGGCTGGAACGCCAAGAAGATAATACAAGAAGCTGGAATTCCTATGAATCCTGTTTATAAAAACATCAAGAAGTTCGATACAAATAGGAGAAGAAACGTTCATCAAAACGATCCCAAGTACGCCAACAGCGCGGCGAATTTTCGGTAGACCAAAGCAGAAAGTATACGATTTCGATGAAAGAAATGATGAACTTTGATGAAAGAAGCTGAATAAAATGTTGGCAAATTGTACAAAAAGCTATTTTGGAACATCTTGTCATTTTATGGAAACTAAATTTATAGAGTCGGTGAAAATAAACAAACTCTTTTAGAGCATTCTCGCCGAACGTCCAAATTGGAGACACTCCCGACTTTGACTCGGTTCCTGCTATTCAAGAGTATCCCGTGCAAAGTGCAATTTGTTTGCCATCTCCTAACACTAAAGTCAGCAGAGGTAACTACTTTACTTGTGACAAAAGTCAAAAAATTGTGTGATTTCATTTAGAAGAGGAGACAGTAGAAGTATGTGGGTATGCCGGAGTGGGGGAGGTCGAGGAATCATCAGAGTGGAAGTATCCGCAGATGGAGGCACTACTTGGCAATCGGCCGAGCTAAAACAGGACCCTGAACAAGATTTGGTAAGGTATTTTTAGTAATAAATACTTGGATAGTTGCTTATACAGCAAGCCGCTACTCTCTCCCCTACGTCATAATTCTAGACCTATAAGCCAGTAACGTCAAAATTTTGGATGTTCATCTGTATTTTGGAAGGCTTATTTCGACATCTGGGTTTATACTATCGCATTGTTGAAAACAGGATTTTTCATCGATCTCGCCTGTCCTTTGTCTCATGGTCAAACTGGTTTGCTCAAACCACAAAAAAGGCAAAGCGAAGATCGTGCTTTTGAAGAATGCTGGTCACGAAAAAATTACAAAATTGACCGCTTTTCCTTAACACAAATTTTGTTTAAATTTTCACGATTTCAGGATCACATGTGGGCGTGGACTCTATGGAGTCAGTTTTTTATTTTAATTATGATAATGAATCTAAAATAAAAAAATTTAGAAGCAGATATAAAAATTCCCAAACAAGGAGACAAGTTGAGATACTTTGTAAAGCTACTGATAGATCTTACAACACTCAGCCAGAGACTGCTGCTGGGTAATTGAGAATTTTTTTTTTAAGTTTGAAATTTTGACAAAAGTCATTATTTTAGTCTGTGGAATGTACGAGGATTGCTTCACAACGCTTGGCACAGAGTGCCCATACAAATTACTTGATTGTTTGCTTGCTTTCATTTATTTCGAGTTTGTGATTTGACCGCTGTGATAATCTTGTTGAAATAATTTAGTCACCGCATATCTTCTAAAAATTTCCCTCCTCAAAAGTGCCAAAATGTAGCTTAAAAACTACTTTATTTTTAGTTTTTCTTGGGCGCTTATTAGAGCAATTCAAACTGCAAGTTGCCTGAAACTTCTGTTTTCATTGACTGTTTGAGCTATGTAAAAAGTGCCTGCCAGATTTTTAACACGTCCAATGCCAGTTCTTTGAATTGCTCTAATAACAGGTGTTGGTTGAAATGTTTTTTGTTTTGAGAGGAACTCAAAATTTTGACGATGACTTTTAATTTAAGAATTTTTATTTTACCCAAGTGTCACTTGACGCTATTAATAAATTTGTTGATATCTCAAGCCAGACCGCCTTTTTTGAAAACCATTCGTAGTTTTGGATTTTCGTGAAATTATGTACAATAACCAACACCTGTTCCAATCGGTATTGGACGTGTTGAGATCCCTCACAGAAAACGGAAATCCAGACCACTTGAGGTTAGGGGAGTGGCATTTATCAGAGCTAATGCTCTTATTAGAGGAAATACGGTCATTGACACTTACAATTGACTTCCGCATAAGGACACTTCAATGCAAGGAAACTCTCGCTATAAAAGCATCCTAATTTGGCGTTATTGGCTTAGGCTTATAGGCCGATATGCACTTCGATCTTCTCGATGTTTCTGTAGACATCGATAACATGTCCTTGGCTTTCCTACTGCTTCGATAGAGGTATTAGACGGTTGATTTCATGATGCTCTTCAGAAGATCTTTGGATTCATCAAATTTGCGGCACTCTCTTTTCTTAGACTCCTTAGAAGACTTTCAAAGCATACTAAAACAGTTTTGTCAGTTATGGAAAGGAAAAAAATTCATAGCGGTTATACGGCAATAAAATTTTGCTAAAATAAGAAAAGAAGAGAAGAAGCTATTTTTACTATTAGTAAATTTTAATGTTAGGACATTTTTAAACAATAAAATAGTTTTATTCTCTAATTCTTCCCTAAACTACAATGTGTTCAAAGAAGAAAAACTTTTGTTCAAAATACATCACAACAAAGCTTTCTATTTGTGAAATGTTTTAATTAGTTTATTAAATTATTTTTGACTGATTTCCATATGTTTTATAAAAGAAGTTATATCCAGTGGTGTGTAATCACCTTTTTTGGCTCTGGCTCTTTCTCTGGCTCGAGTTTTCAAAATTTTGGTTCTGGCTCAAGTTCTGAGTTTTCCAAATTTTCGCTCTGGCTATCGTCCCTATTTTTTGAAGTTTCTGAGTTTCTAAATTTTTTGCTTTGGCTCTTAATCTGGCTCTGAGCCAGATTAAGAGCCAAAGCAAAAAATCAGAATCAGAACTGGAGCGTTATACACCACTGGTTATGTCCCACACGCCCCATACGCAAGAATTTCGGACGGCGGCCATTTTATCCAGTGCTTTTATTAAAAAAGTTTTTTAATTTCGCGCCATCAAGCCAGTTTTCATTAGAGTGGGGGTCTGGGGTTAAAAAGCAATGGTCCAAGGGGCAGTTTTTTTATTTAGTCGAAAAAATTCCAACAGATCATTTTTTCAGCCTGTTTTTTGTCTTGAAGTTTAGGTATAATGGCAAACTAAAAAACATAACCATAGGCTTCAACGAAACTGAGGGTGCGTTTTGTATCGAGAGTCGGCTTTTATTATTTTTTAAATACAATAATAGTACATAACAGAAAAAAGTTTATTTTGCACCTATTTGTCCTAATGGCTGGCGCATGCCATGACCTAAGCGGATTAGAGCATTGTTTGCTGATGCATCCAAATATTAATCATCACCTACTTTTCGCCTTGCCCCTGTCTTCTATATGTCACTAGTGAAAACTTGATTTTCACTTTTAATTGCCCATTTACAAAACGAAAACCTCTTTTCCCTCATTTTTTTGTTTTTAATCAGACTGGCGAGTATTACCCGACTTTGTTTGCCTTTGTATACTATTTTTGACTCATTTGTAAAAGAAATATGTGTCTCATAGAAGAAATATGTGTCGCTTTTGTTTATTGTTAGGTTTCAGCATTTTGGGACGGTTTGGTAAATTTATTATCACTGATATTGCAGACATTATTTTAAAGTTTGTTGGTTTGAACAACCTTCTGGTTAATTTTAACACAACTTTCACTACTGCTTAGGGTAAAAAGGTCCTAAAAAGATTACATAAACATCAAAATGTTTCCTCGAATGCAAATTTGTTGAGATCAGGGCATAATAATTTCAGATAGCTAACATACGGCTATTTTGAATACTTTATGAGATAACTCAACTGACTGTGATTATTTTAACCTTATTTCGAAATATTCAGATTTAGGATGACATTTCGGTATTAGAAGTAACTTTACATGTACAATTTTGTTCTTTATAGTGTTTCTTACCAAGAATTTTAAAAGTTAGGTAAAAACAACACAGTTGTCCGGAGTTTGCTGCACCAATCTAAAAACATAACCAAAAAGTATCTGACTACCGTATATTCTCTATTAATCCCCATGGGGGATTATTTTTCAACCTCTAAAAAATCGGAAAAATTTGAGGTGGATTTCGAGAATGTTAAGCAGGATGAATCAGGAGAGCTCGTGCTAATTAAGAAAAACGCAAAAAACAGATTTGGGAAATGTTTGCTCTAGACTGAGATATGAGGTCTACACCGCCCCTCCGATAAACCACCACCAAAATCTGAAAAGTTGAATCAGGAGTGCTCGTGCTAATCAATTAAACGCAAAAAACAGGTTTGAAAATGTTTGCTCTAGACTGAGATATGAGGTCCGTAGGGTGCGGGATTATTAGAGAGTGGGGGGTTACTATAGAATGGGGATTAATAGAGAATATACGGTATATTTAGGATTTTTGGTCTTTTTAGCCTGCTTTGAATGCTAGTGACTTTCCTTCTTTTCAATTGTGCTTGTTTCTACTCTATTACTTGTCTTGTGATCAAGAAAACGTGTACCTACATTTTCTGAAAAATTGTCGCAGATAGCTCGTTGCTCGGTCAATTCCCAGAACAGGCTCCTTTTTGACCCTCGCAGTATATCAAAGTTTTTTTATTCAACTGTATGTTATTTTTACTTCGAATAAACATTCCGATCAACATTTTTCGTATCGAGACCAATTCTATTTTGCACGAAGTTTGAAAGTGAATAGAGATTTATCAAGTACAATGGAAATAGAAATATTTTTGGTGCTCAGGCTTAAATTTATGGCAGGTCAGCATAATGTAGGAAGCACTCAAACGTGTTTTTCTTACCTTTTCGAAGTTTGGAAAACATGTTTGAGTTCGTCCTGACCAGTGTTTCCAAAAAAACCGAAACGGAATGCCACAAACCGAAGCAGAAACCGAAATTCGGTTTTCGGTTTCGGTTTTAAAACGTTCGGTTTCTGCTTTCGGTTTCGGTTTTTGATTTCTAATTCTGCTTTTGATTTCTGCCTTTAAAACTGATTTTTTCTTCGTATACTTCTGCATGTTATGTGAATTTTGTTTTTATTTTTGTGGATATTCGTGTGGATCAAGACAATAAGAAACTTTGACTTCATACCCAAAACCAAAAGCACAAACCGAAAGTTGAAAAGCAGAAACCGAAACCGGAAGTTTCATGAGCATAAACCGAAATCGAAAATTGAAAATTTCAAAAGCAGAAGCATTATGCTTCTGCTTCTTTTCGGTTTCTGCTTTCTGCGGTTATATTTCGGTTTCGTTTCGGTTTTTCGGAAACGCTGGTCCTGACTTACGCTGGCCTACTCTGCGCTTAAGCCAAAACCAAAAAGTTGAAAAAAATTTGAAAAAAATCAACAAGCGAGAGATCAGGGCAGTTTTTTCAAAGCCAGACAAGCACATCAAAAGCCAAAACATTTTATAGCACATTATACACTTTTTAATGTAAAATCAAGCCTACTCACACATGTCAGCACTTTTCGAAAAATAATACGTCAAATATTTTTACGCTGCTAAAATTTGCAATCATTTTTGTGGACTAAGGAAGTAGAGAGAATGTGTGTGCGTACAAAACACTGATAAGTAGTCAAGATGACACCAGAAGTGTGCAGATAAACTAGCTAGCTGCTGCTGCTACAATATCAAACAATTTGAGTACCCTGTTCTGCTTTTTATAACGCTTGTTAGTTTCACAGGTGACTTTACGACTATGAACAGATCAATTTGACATTGCTTTTATATGAGTAAAAACTTATTTCTCAGATATTGGTGGATTAACTTACTGATAGGAATTTCATACTAGAAAACAATAAAGGGTATTTACAAAAAATTTACTTTCAAATACACGTCTAGGCTTATTTTTACGTTTTTTTAAGTTCTGGTGTCTTTATTCATTATCAAACAAATTGAAACTGAACTTTTTGTGATACAGTCGACGGTCTATATAACGGACACATAAGCATCGATATTTTTGTCGTTTATGTAGATCGTCCGCTATACAAAATACATTATGTATCTGAGACCGTTTCTAATATATAATTTTAGGAATTTGTAGCCATTTGTCTGTTATATAGAGCTTTTATCAAATTTTTCCATTTTCAATGAAAAATCAACCAAACCAAATTTTGTCACGTTATATAGAGCTCCGTTATATCAAGCGTCGACTGTACAAAAAAACAATGAAGTTGTGACCAAAAAAATTTGCAGAAATGGAAATTCACGTCAAATTAATAATTTTCTCAAATGCAAAATTGGACGCTAAAATTTTAAGTTTCTACAAAGCAACCTTTATTTTCAAAGTTTTTTAAGTTCACTCAAAGCTGACTAAATGGATGCTAAATAAGTCGTAATTGAAATTTGAGATATTCTATCCTGAAATTTGATTTAAAAACTTTTTAACACAGATTTTTTGACTTTTATTTTTTAAATTTTTATCCTGATTATGGTAGCCATGGTATTTTCAATAACATACCGTATTTACTGTATTAAGTCTTCATGGGCAGTTATTTTTCAACCTCTAAAAATCGAAAAATTTTGAGGTCGATTTTGAGATTTTGGGTGCTCAACCAAAATCTGAAAAGTGTAATCAGGTAAACTCGTGGCAACTAAGAAAACGCAAAAACAGATTTGCGAAATGTTCGCTCTAGGCTGAGATATAAGGTCCGTAGGGTGGGGACTTATTAGAAGGTGGGGAGTTAATACAGTAAATACGGTACAGTCAAAACTCTCTACTATGGCACTCCCAAAAGTTCGTTCCCGCCTTGGGTCCGACACTTTTTTAAACCGAATTTTCAAAGTCTTTTATCCATTCTGTTTTGACAGTCTGGTCCCAAATATCGTAAGGATTCCGATTTTGCCGATCGTTTTTCAGAATTATAAAAAAATTCTTCTAAAAAAGCAAAAACTCAGTTTAAAAACAGGAAAATTTAAAAATTTCTGTTTTTAAACTGAGTTTTTGCTTTTTTAGAAGCATTTTCTTTATAATTCTGAAAAACGATCGGCAAAATCGGAATCCTTACAATATTTGGGACCAGACTGTCAAAACAGAATGGATAAAAGACTTTGAAAATTCGGTTAAAAAAAGTGTCGGACCCAAGGCGGGAACGAACTTTTGGGGGTGCCATAGTAGAGAGGTTTGACTGTATATGAATTTAGTCATACACATGCCTATACATACTTTTTTAGTCTAAATCGAAGAAATATTTGACTACTATGATCGACCAGATATTAGAGGGGTATTCATTAGTGATGCAGCTAGTGTTATTAGTCAGAGAGGCAAGAACAAGATGCAGGAACTTAATGTGTGTCATTTTTAGCATGCAGCTTTTTCTATAAACATTGAAATAATTTAAGATTCGAAAAGTGCTGACCTGTTCAGCAATGCCTATTAGAAAGAATGACCAGTTGTCAGCAGTGGACTATAAATTTGTTTTTATGATGGACATGGTCAGTCAGGACATCCTTGGTAACGGATTATTAGAAGAGTGTCTAAGGTATATTGCCAGTTCTGTCAGGGAAGGCAACAATGTTTTGGTTCACTGGTAAATTTTTGCAATTTCTTTAAAAATGTAATTTTTTACCAAGACGCGATATTCCTTTAAAAAATTTGGGATTTTTTTTATTAGTAAAAAGCACTTTTGAGAAACTCTAATCTCATACCAGTTTTTATCTTAATTTTTAAAATTTTTGAGAAGTGACTTTGGGTCAGTTTGCCAGCTGGCAGCCTGTCCTTATAAAAATTGTGCGTAGTCTCGCTCTTTTGCTCACCCTCATAACTTGCTCATGCTTGAAGCGCTGAAGTCATTGCAAACACAACCACTCAGAGTGCACCTCATGCCCGAAGACATGCTCTAGCTGCCTAGCCGCCTAAATCCCCCAAATCTTATCGTTATTCTCAAAAAGAAAAGATGGCAATGTGGCTGATGCTTTTGCAAATTATTGATACGATGAAAACCTGATAAAAACTTCAAAATTTGAAATCTGAGCCAACCTTTTGCATAATCTGTTACACTCATTTGATGGTCTAGATTTCGAAAAACAAAATTGTACTCAAAGTCCAAAGATACGAAGTGATTTCTTGCGATTTCTCGATTTTTTCAAATATATTTAAAAATTGCTTTATTAGTGAGGTAGGTGTTTCAAGAAGTGTAACAGTGGTCGCAGCTTATGTCATGAGGCATTTTGAGTGGAGTGCAGAAAAGGCACTCATGTTTATTCAGAAGGCCAGACCTATTGCCTGGTTAGTGCTTGTTTATTTCGCTTGAAAATTGACTTATTAATCAATTTTCAGTCCTAACCAGTCTTTCATACAGCAACTTAGCATTTTTGAGCAAATGGGCTACAGAGCAGACTCTAGAGCACTGACACAGTCTCAATTGTATAGGAACTATTGTGCGGACACAGGAAACATTCCAGCTATTGGTTAGCTAACTTTTTCAAGATTTTTTACAAAAAACACAGGAAGTATATAACTATAGTCCTTATAACATACTTGTAAAATTCCACAGAGAAATTTTTGTGGGGTAAGTTCTCTGTTTATATCCAGATTATCTGGAAAAAGTTTCCGATTTGTACTCCAGCAATAAAAAGTTAATCTTTTTGTATTCCTTGAATAAAAGCTCCCCCTGGTCGATTTTTAGGAGTGGTATCTCAGAAAAAATCAACATTTTGCAAACTCTTTATGACTTTTGCTTAACTCCCACGAGCTGTATATTTCTGTACTGATTGATTGGGCACCCGAAAATCTCGAAATCGATTTCTAAATTTTCCGATTTGTGGCAATTTTGAAAATAAAAGGCTGGGGGTCTTATAGAGAAAATCAATCTGGTTCTTTTCTGTTATACGCACCACCTTTTTAATAAATAACCACAAATTTGACTGAAGAAAAAAGACGTGGTACGGATAAGAGAGAAGAACCATGAATTGATTTTATTGTTCTCGAAAATAAACTTTTTTATTTAAAAAAAACTGGTGAATTTTTTAAATTTCAAGAAAAAGCGAATCACTATACGTCAATATCGCGAAAGTATTTTTCTGAAATTTATTGTTTTTAAAAAATAATAGTATTTCTCTACAATTCTAGCTGAATTTCGATTATAAAAAGTGATTTTTTCTAATTTTTTAATGTTTTCGATGGAGGAACAGCATCTTCAATGCTAGCTGCCAAAATTAGTGGTAAAACAGTGAGTAGTAGCAATTTAAAGATGAAAGCGATGCCCCGGTTGGCTGCTCTATCTCGCAACCAAATACCTAATGATCCATCAGGTTATTTAAGTTTGTGAGCGCTTCTTCTATGGCTTCTTTCACTGACCGATTAAAAAATATACTTTTAAAGTTTGAAGCTTTTTTTGCAACTTTAATTTTACTAAAATAGTTTGCTGCTTTGAAATAGCCCTTTCTGGAGCCGAATTGAAAAACAGCTGTGTAGTGTTTTAGCTTTAAAGGGGGAGGTCTTTTACGGCTACCTTTTGACATTGATTTCCACTATCTTAGAATGACTTTTTAAATTCCCGTTTTTCATTTCATACTTCCAAAGGGCATTGTTAGAAGTATAACTGCTGATATCTTTGCTATTTTGAGGTGCTACAGCCTTTTGGATAAAAAAATGGCAAATTAAATAATAGCAAGGTTCTCATCTGTACTTTATTCGAAGATTTTTACTTTATTTGGCACCCAAAAGGTTTAAAATTTTTGAAATTTCACGTCAAATTCTTTTTTTCGATGCTTTAAATGGCAATAAGCACTGGATAAAGTTGCACTTTTTAACTGAAAATGACCAAATTCCACTTGTTTTTGGAAAAATGTACTTCATTTCGAAATAGATAATATTTAGTTTTGGCCATAGAATTGTTAAAATTAGCCACTCAATATTTGAAAATTGGCCACAGTTTGGTTGTGGTTGTATATTCCGGTAGCGCCAAAAATTCTTTTTTTATAATGAAAAAGCATGCAAATAAATTTATGTTATCAAAATCGAATTAACCTTTCTGACCAAAAAAATCAACACTAAAGCAGTTTAAAAATAAAGACAAATCCATCTAGGAAAAATATTGCTGCAAATGTATTTTATTAAGCGCACTCATATTTTCAAAACAAATTTTTCGCTTGATCTCAGCTGTTTCTACTAGCTTCTGTTTAAAATTATAAATTTTCTTTACTTTACACGATTACAGTTGAAACTAGACCCACTTCAAGCTTGACCCCATCTGGGTCTGACACTTTATTTTTATTGATTTTTGAAGCCTTTTGCTGATTTTGTTTGTAAGTTTTGGTTCCAAATAGTGCAAAGTTTCCGATTTTTCCATATTTATAACATTTTCAAAAAAGTCCTAACAAAATCTTCGGTTTTCTAAAAAAGATCGGAAAATTGGTGTCTCCGCAATTTTCAGTACCATAATGTCTAAACAGAACTGTCAAAGGCTTTCGAAAATCAACGACAATACTCTTTTTGTAACCGGCTGCAGAACTATGGAGGTGGTTGTGTCGAGCTTTTGACTGTACAAATTTTAACACCATTTCTAAGCTTAGCTAATAAACACTCTTTGCACTTCTTAAATTCACATTGTCTAACCTAGCCAAATTTTAGGAAACATGCAATCCACAAAACCTTCATCTTCTGCCTCCACTTCTCGCAATTTACCCACAATAAACACAGCCCATCCAGCAGCATCACAACTTCCAATGGGTATCATCCAGTGCTTTCAGCCCCTAAGCCCAATGTTCCAATTCCTTCACACGATGAGCTAGAAGATCCAGAGCAAATGGCTCAGCAGAGTTTTCGGTGTCGAAAATGCCGTCAACAGCTGTTCTACGACTTACACATCATGCACCACACTAAAGGAGGATTCAATCAAGCTAAACAACCATATTCGGCTGACTCTTTCTGCGACTTTGAGTACTTGTTGATGCCGATGAAGTGGATGAGTACTGCTGAATTTCAAGGCAAGGTAAGCAGCAATACTAATGGCAAGGTGATACAAAACGCGATAACTCCGACATTTAATCAGTTAAATTTTCAGATCAACTGCCCCAAATGTGGAGAAAAACTCGGACAGTATATTTGGGGCGGTAGAGTGTGTTTGGGCAATGGTGATGGTAAACAGTGTGGAGCTTTTGGTGAATTTCTTTTTTCTTTGCAAGGTCGTTGCTTATCGCAGCAGTTCATGAAAACGACTAAATACCCTTTGATCAAAAATGACACGAGATACAATACGATAACTTGATCATTTAATGACTGCTCGTTTCTCTTTTAACCCAGACGCTCATTCTTCTTCAGAAATAATTGAACTCGATTGCTGCTTACACATCTGAGAAAAATCAAACAGAGATACAAAATGCACATACAAAATATACAATGTATGCAGGGTGTAGTAAGGGGGAGGCCGAAGAGGCTATAGCTCACCCCGTCAGATGTTTTGAAAAAAACATTTTAAATTGAAAAAAATATATAAAACTTGAAAACGGTGTAGCTAAAATGACCTCTGGAGGGAGGGGGAGATTTAACCACCGTCACCCCCCCCCTCCTCGTCCGATTTTTTTTCTGTAAAAAATATATATAAAAAATATCGAAAAATACAACCGATATTAAAATGCCTTAGTAGTTCAGTGGTGAAGCAGCGGAGGGTACTGAAATCGATTCTTATTGGAAACATGCTTTCCCTCAACTTTTACAAAATTGCGATAGTTTGAATTGCCTGGTGCCCACCTTTCAAGATCTGCTGCTTCACATGAGCATCGTCCCGAAATAAAATTGTAAAATAAATTAGAGGCAGAATATTAATACACGCACTAAACAAAAACAAATATAAACCGAAATAGGCGCGACTTTGAACATTTGAAAATTTAAAGATCCTTTTTTAGAGACAGAAACATGACAACATCTTGGCCAAGATCTTGTCTTGCTCCAATTTTGACAAAAAATCTTGTCTTGGGATCTTGCTTGGTCATTTTAGAAATCTTGGTCTTGGCTTTCTTGTATGCAAAATTAACAAAAAATCCGACAGCCCATTTTATTGTTTTTTAGGGCAAAACATACCCGAATTCTGTTTTTGGGCCTTATACAAGATTTAAAAAATGGCCGTTTTCAAAAATTTTGCTCTTGGTCTTGGTCAAAATTTAAGTTAAAAATCTTGTCTTGGAATCTTGCTTGGTCCTCACTTTCTGTCTCTAATTCTTTTACAAAATTGCTATACAGTCAAACCCGATTTAGTGCGACCTTGAGTTCGATGGACTTGGTCAAAAGTCTTTGAAAGTCTCGAAAGTGGAACCCCGATTTAGTGCGAAATATTTTTTCCGGTCCCCAGGGTCGCACTGAACCCTTTGACTGTAGTTTAATTCTCGCTTGCATTAACCTGATACCCACCTTTCGAAAAATTATTGATTTATTGGAGGTTGAAGAATAAATACCCATAGCTTTCGGTACTATGAATTTAGAAACTCTTTTCAGTATGTATTTAAAATGATGTGTAAAAAGTTTAGTCGCACCGTGGATACATATACAGAAGTGCAAGGTGGATATGTCTCGAATTGGAGGTAATTCAGATGTGAAGAATAATGCAGACAAAACTATTCCTAGCATGAAATCTCCTACTGGTCCAGTGCTCAATGGTGTAGAAAGAATTGTTCCTATAGTAGTTATCAACAATAGCAACTTGCATTCTGACGAATTTTGAACTTTATTATGTGGAATGCATTCTTAAAAGGCGTTTATATAAAAATTCTCAATTTGATATGTTATATGATATGAAAAACTTTATTTTAAAAAAATGCTTTTTCCAAGCTATGTCATTAACAGATGGATTTTCGTATTTCAAGATCCTGATGCTCGAAGGAATATAGTTCAACCCTCAAACCACTAAGTGGGTCTTTTCGAACATGTAAACTTTTAATTTTTTAATCAGGTACGTTACGCGCAACTAGCGGGACGTTTAGAAAAAAATTGGTGATCACCGCCTTAAATTTGCAAGGGTCATGCTTGGTGCCAGGGAATTCAAAATTGCTTCCTCATCATTGAACTTCTGTATATAACATTTTTATACTAGCGTGTAGACCCGGATCTCAGCTTTCACAAGCTGTAAAACTGACTTACTGAGATCATAAAAAGTTGGAGAAGAAAGGCTTTGTACGGAACAAGTTGTTCAGAATATTAGGTCTATGCAAAGACTCTTTTCTCCAACTCTTGAAAATCTCAGTAAGTTGATAGCTTGTCAGAAAGCTGAGATCCAGAGCTACAGGCTGGTATACACATTTTTGAAAAATTAAAAGAAAAACTTAAAAACATACTTCAAAGAATTAAATTTTTACGATTTGACGGGCTAAAGGAATAATTTGACTTAGTAAATTACTTACAGCCATTATTTTAATTAACTAATGAAATCTGAATATACACACAGAAAGAATATTAAAAACTGATATATCAAGATAAATATCAAAAAAGTCATGGTTTTGCAGTTTATTGAGAAAAGCACAAAGTTGGTTCTGTTGCAAAAAAAACTTGCCATAGTTTAAGGCTAAAAAAGACTTGAGCACGATTTCTTTCTAAAATCGTGTTTTATCAAATCCTATCAGCAGTTTATGGCTCAGACGTTAACACCGATGCATTGAAGTACAGACGAGTCTCTTTATAGTGGCACCCCTCAAGTTCGTTCCCGCCTACGGTCCGACGATTTTTTAGCTCGATTTTTGAAGGTTTTTGTGGAACCTGATTTTCGGAAACACTGGACTCGACTGTACTTATTTTTTGAATCTTATCTTGTTCACTTGTTTTGTAAATAAACCCAAAAATTGTGCGAATTTAAGATATTTACTTTCAACCGTTTTTTTAAAGCTTTTACTGTGAATTACTTAATTATCAAGCAAATTTCAAAATAGATGCAGACAAAAACATTTTATAGTTTATGATTAGTTCTACAAACTGTGAACAAACTTGGCCCCTGATTTTGCTTTTTACAAATAATTTTTTAAGCTTCCAGTTCGCTGATATAAAAGGACATTTATGACAAGAAAGGTGTAATTATGTCTCTGGAGACCAATTTTGCAATTAGAGACAGGAAAAACATCCATTTTTGAACAATATATCTGTTTAACTAAGGATGCACTTTTTCGAAATGGCGATAACATTTAGTATGTGCTTGTTTTTGAATGGCTGCATAATTGGCAAACTTCGAAAACAAGAGCAAAACACCTTGCGCAAATGAGTTCCTGCTGAATTTTAGGAATTTTTTTAAAGGACTTTTTGTGTCATAACAGATGCTGATGTCGTCACATAATAAGAAAATTCTTGGACTTCGACCTCTTGGAATTCTTGAATGTGGTATTCGAAAAGCGCATCACTCTGGATTTATTGAATGAGCGATCGAAACATCGCATGTTATTAAATTTCGGAGTCGCTTTTTCAAAAGCTATTTTTGAGGAGATGTGGATGACCGAGTAACGTCAAAAACTCTATATGTTTATATAAAATATCATTCAAAGTCAAGTCACATAACAGCGTTTTACGTGACTCAGTCTGAGAAACACGCTCACACATGACTCAATTGGCTTATTTCTTAAAAAATTTAAAATTTCACACACTTTAACACTAAAAGGACGGCTTGTAACTTTGGTGCGTGCTTGTGCAGCGTCACGCTGAATAAGATAAGAGCAAAAAATGAGTGAAAATGTGCTTTTTCTTAATTTATTTTACGTATTTATTGTCGGAGACCATCAAGTTTGAGTTGTTTCAGTTATTTGACTGTAAATTTTCATGTGAAAATAGTTTTGTGTAGTTGGAGCACCTATCTTGGACAAAATTGAATGAGCTTTCAAATAAAAACAAATTTGGTTGGGTAATCGGTATTAGAACTAGGGTTGTGCGGTTACGGTTAATTTTGCCCTACTATTTAATTTTGTTACGGTTTATGTTAATTTTCGTCCCTTATTACAATGCTTTAGGCTAAAAGCTCAAAGATAACCATATTAAAGGCTTTATTGACACCAAATAACATGTTGCAAACAAATATATTCATACAATATTGTCTTGGTCAAGAAAACCCAATTCATATGTTTCCGTTTCTTCATCATCAGGAACCGCGGATGGAGCTAGCTTCAGCCGATTTAGATTTGCTTTGATTAAAATGAGAATCTCTGCCGTAGCACCATGCATCCTAGAGATGTTGTTCACGACTTATTTTTTTGGATAACTGGAGCTGTTTACATATTTCTCAGTGTATTAGAATAAAGAAGACCAGCAATGGAGAATGTTCGTTCGCTACTGACTGAAGTTGCCGGGACACAAAAGAAATTTTGGCACCTTTGGAGATAGTCGGAAATCGTTCCTTGTTCTTTTGCCACCAGATAAATAAGTTATCGCTTCTATCAGGTCTCTCGCTGTTGTGACGGTAAGATTATAGACATTAACTAGAGATTATAATAATACCTTTATTGTAGCCTTAAGTTCATCAGACCCCACCCTGCGGACCACCTTATTTTTGATGGCCCAAATGTCATCTCGAGTAAATTGCATTGATATAGTAGTGATTTTATGAAACGGTGCAATTGGAGTTTTTTCGAGGGTTTTTCTTTCGGTTAATTGGGCCAAACTGGTCCTGGTCGGTTCCCTCCGTCCACAAAATTTGACGTGCAAAAAAATTCGTTTGTCAAACTTGTGTGCGGGATTCAGTTTTTTCCCTTGCTCGGACAAAAACTGGTCGGTATAAATTCAACAGCGAAGATTGACTCGCATCAATTTAATACTAACGTTGACTCAAACCGAAATAAACTGTGCAGTGATCAAAAAAGCCAAACCAGGCTTTTTCCACTTTAATTTTACACGCGCTGTTTGGCATTCCATTTTTTACATTTTCCTTACAATGACTGGTTTTTTTCATTTCACCATTAATGCTAAGAAGGCTCGAAGGCGTTATCAAACAGCAAAATAGCTAAAATAGGCGAATTTCGAATAAACGCGGAAAAAAGTCAACCAACATACTTTTTGATCGTTCACTTCCATTTTCTTTGGTTCACTCGTCCGTTTGGCATCAATATTATGCGAAGTTCCTCGCTTTCAATTTTAATGGTTGCCACAACTTTTGAGCAATTAATTGTTCTGAATAAATTGCACAAGTATTTTACATCATTTCAAAGCCATTCAAGGGGGGGGGGGGTAAAAGCCATTTAGGTTTGAAAAGTGGCTTCCGTGGCGCAGTGCGAATTCTCGGTTTTTGGCCAAAAATGGGTTTTTTTGGGTTGCAGGTTAAACCCACTAGGGCACATATTCATTTTGGTTTTTGGGCATTTTAAATGGTAATTCTACTTATTTGACGCCGACGGGATCGGGATTTCCAAATTACCTCTAAATGAAAAAGGAAATAAATATCCATGTGTTGCTATCGTGGAGTTACTGTAATAACTTGAAAGAACTTCCAAATTTTCGCTGTTTTAGCTAGCGGCATCAAATAGTCCGACCGGTAATAAATTGACATTGACGCAAAACAATGCCATTTTTCATGTGATTTTGAATAAAGTATTTTTACCAGTGCTTAAACCGAAAAAACCGGATTCTAACGTACTTTTTCGGTTAACCGGTTTTAATTTTCGGTTTCGGCCAAAACCGGTCCGGTTCGGTTAACCGTGTGCAAACCCTAATTAGAACATGCAAAAAGCGTTTGTCAAAACTTGTGAAAAAACTTTTTTCTTAGTATAAAAAAAAAGTTCCAGATATAACCATTCAGACAGCGAAGCTCACCAGCCTGAAGAAAAAGTATCCATTTTTCAATAAGTCGCTGTGAGAATTGGCATAGTTAAGGGCGTTGCACTTCTGTTCGGAGGTCCGATTTTATGATATTCGTGCTCAGCAGGTCCTAAAACCCTTTTACAAACCGCTATTACAGTCACAAATCGCCGTGTTGAAACTGCTTGTTTTGTCTTATTAAGCATAAAAATAAGTTTAAGAGGTGATTCTGGGTCGTTTAAAAATCAGAGTATGGGTGCCGAAACTGAAAAACTTCCAAGATTTACTTAAAGTGCTCGTAAAGTGAAGGAGTAAAGAAGATGTGTCTACAAAGATCTGCTGGAAAATCCTGTCCTCTCCTAACCTTTTAGAAATATATTTTACGATTTTTTTTCAATCTATTGTAGGCACTAGTGTAGAAATCTGCATGCTGCTTAGACATCCAGAAATTACAAAATTAGAGTCAAGGTGGAGGGTGGAATTTTGAAGGTTTTTTTTTGTGTGTGGATGTTAGAGATTACAGAAGGGTTTTGTAGAATTTAGCTGGTTAGTTTACTTTATTATAGAAATGTCAGCCTTTTATTACAAAATAATTATTTACTAGCTCTGGCCAGAGCAAAAGCATTTACTAGCTACATTTACAGAGAGAAAAGGCAAGACTGATTTCAGCTTTAGCTGAAATCGAAAAGAAGAGAAGGGGCGAGGGTACAAACTACAGAAAGAAGGCTTGGGCAGACTATCAATCGAAACAAGACTTGAAAGAACATTTTTTGTGTATTGTGGAAAAAAGTTGAGAAAATAGCAAAAAATTGACAAACAAAATACTAGTAAAATTCCACTATATAAAAACTTATTTTTTGCTTTTTTTGTACTTTTGGGCATTCTTCTTTGCGTCGAGAAGACGCAACACTAGTTAAGATTTTAAACAAGTTCAAAATGCATACTCGATTGACTGCTTTGCTGACGGTTTTCAGATCGACCTTGAGGATATTGCCTCTAATCTTCTTGACTTGTTGCATCCAATTAACCAAAGCTGGACGCAAATCTCGATCTATTCTATCTAGGGAGATATTTATTAAAATAAAGTTGATACATCCCATCTCTTGTCTTAAATCTTCGTTTTTTGTATTAAATGCCCAGCTTAATTTTTATAATTGGATTTTGCGGAAGGTTTTATACTAGGGTACGTAACTCGAAATTTAAAAAAAGTTTATTTTTCCAAAAACAAGTGCGATTTGGTCATTTTCAGTCAAAAATGCAATTTTATCCAGTGCTTATTGCCATTTTAAGCATCGAAAAAAAGCTTTAAAAATAAAAAATATTTAGGGTCGTAATTAAAGTACAAATGTTTTTGAAAATTACATTTAAGTACCCTGTTTTACAGTTTACAGAAGTGAAAAAAAAGAAAACACTTAAAAATATATCTCTCTGTTTTTTTAAACGTTCCATAGTTTTAAATAAACAGCTTCAAAAACTTTCAGTTAATTATATGTTGTTTAAACAGTATCATTTATAAAGGCATCAATTTTAATGCTATCTTGAATTTTGTTAAAAATACCACGAGATCTAGAAGCTAAAGCCCAAATAATAATGTTTAACTACATAACTAAACAAGGCTATAATTACTTCTGATTGAAAAGTCGTAATTAATTTCTTATTCCTTATTTCTTATGCATTTTTTAAATTCTGTATTTCACTAATTTCAAAACTTTTTTCGTTTATACCTACCCCGCGCATTTTTTTATACAGCTGATTCACGTTTTTTCGTTTGATCAAGAGGGAAGACCAAGCATTTTGAAAAAAATTAATTTTTTTCAAAAAAGATCTAGATTTTTCAAAGTGTTCCTACCATGTTTTGAGTATTTGTGCGAAAAAATATTTTAAATGGCATAGGGACGAGGTCATACCTTAGGCGCCAAATATTTTTTGGCTACCTTGGTTCACTTAGGAAATTTTTTTCATCGAAGATGCTCAAAACATGGTAGAAACTTCGTAGAAAAAAGTAACGAAATTTTTGAAATTTCCTGTGGATCAGCTGCGAAAAACGTAAGTTAACTGCGAAAAAACGGTCTGTCAAGGTCCGCTGAATAGCTCAAAGACGAAGATTATTGGATCTCTTTTGTTAATCGATTTATTTGAGCAGACAACCCCCATTCAGCAGTGTTTCTTGACGATGATTTCAAAATGTGATTCAATATACCAACACAATTAATGTCTTACTTTATTTAGCCGTAGTACACTTTATGGATGCTCCAGAAAAGCAGTTTTAACCACTCCTATGGCGATTTCAGACCATAAAAACTGCAGACCACCACCAACTTTCCACGTCCTACAAAAATAGTTTTTTTGCTAAAAAGGTCGTTGTAGCATTCCAGAATTTAGCAGCATGAATTAGTTGCTAATGAAGGTCAGTATTAAACTGACGAAAATAGTTCTTAGAAATAGTTTCCGTTTGCAACCAATCAAACATCTGGCTCTCCAGTGTTTTTTTTCTTGAAAACAGAACACCTCTGCACCCTTTCTAGGACTTCTGAAAGGTGGGCTTGAAATCCTCACAATAGACTTTAATTGGACTACTACTATCTGTGGTGTGTGCAGCCACTACAAACACTAATCAAGCATTGTTTGATTCATATAGATGTTGGAAAAGGTCTTGGAGGTCGGCATCACAATATTTCTATATTTTTATCCATCATTTATTTGAATCAGCAAGTCTTTTTTGCTTTGAGCTGGTTATGTGTAAAATATGTGTTGAGCTATGTTAACTGCGTGTTATACAATTTTTTGATGTGTTTTCAGTTTTCGTATAAAAATGACGGGCATGTAAAAGACGCCGCCTTTTTTGACAAAGCCATTTAAAAATTAGGGCTAGACCCTTATTCGGACCAATACCAAAAATTTGGTGGGCCAAATTATGTTTACAGTCCATATCCTTGGGGTATCTAGGTACCTTTTCAGGTTGGTTTGTTTCAAACCCCCCCCTCCCCAGCTGAACAAAAAGTCAAACGTTTTTGTGAATTTAACGTTACTACTTGGCCTCTGAGAACAATAAAAGGCATGCAGTAGGTAACTTTCGAACAATTTTGCGGAAATTAAAAAAAAACGGCCCAAATTTGACTAGAAAAAAAAGTTCCTTGCTTCAGATGGCTTCCAGTTTACTAAATTCTAACTTTCAGAAAATCTAATTTTTCTGAAATTAGAGACTCCTATCCTTTGTTTGTTTTGTTTTGCTACATAAAACGTCTAACGATGCCACTTTTCGCATTTTTCATACCAGAAATGAAGTACTATTTGACGGACAGACTTTCGTCATGCCTGTCCTCAAATTTTTACATTACAGTCGAGTCTCTATATAGCATCACCCCAAAAGTTCGTTCCCACCTCGGGTCCGACACTTTTTTTAGCTCAATTTCTAAAGTATTTTGCCAAAACTGATTCGTCAGTCTAGTCGGAAATATCGCAGGGATTCCGATTTTGCGATCGCTTCTCAGAAACATGGTAATTTTGCCATTCAGACCCGCAAACCTCTACATAGCATCACCTTAAATCTCAAAAAAGGCGATGCTATATAGAGGTTTGCGGGTCTAAATGGCAAAATTACCATGTTTCTGAGAAACGATCGGCAAAATCGGAATCCCTGCGATATTTCCGACTAGTCTGACGAATCAGTTTTGGCAAAATACTTTAGAAATTGAGCTAAAAAAAGTGTCGGACCCGAGGTGGGAACGAACTTTTGGGGTGGATGCTATATAGAGACTCGACTGTATCGGTAGTTTTACTTGTAGTCATATTTCAACAGCGAAGAATAATAATAAAAATTCTGCTTGATAATTTGTATTTCTAAAGAAACTTCGTCTGCTAGGATGTTTCAGAATAAATTTGCTGACAAATTGAGCACTTTTGTATAAAGATAGAACAAATCTCGGGAAAAAGTTTCACATACTAATGAAAAAGTTATATATAAATTTTTCAATCGCCGAAAATTTTTTCAAAAAATCGGTACTATTCCATTGTAACAGCCCCCACCCAAAACCAAGTTTTCTAGGAGTGTCTAAAAACCATTTGTATGCAAAAATTTTGCCATGAAAGAATCAGAACAGTGATTTTAAAAATAAAAAAGGGCTGTATTGGGAGGAGAAGGGACAAAATACGAACCACTTATTTAAAGGGCCATTGCCGTGTCCGACAACGGTTGTCCCCACCGATTCAAAAAAATTTCCTAATCCTTGAACTTCTGTACGTATTTTTCAGCTTGGTTTCTATACATTTATTACCTTCTTCTCTCAATAAAGCCCCTATTCCCGTTTATATATTTTTGGCGCCGATTTAAAAATATTTTCTTTTAATATTTCTGGATTTTTTACGGCTATAATTGAAAACACCCTTAAATTATGTGTTTATCCACTTAAATTTATTTTGTACCCCTTAAATTCAAATTTGAACAAAATATGTGTTTAGTCCCTTAAAATATGTGTTAACCCCCTCAAATTATGTGTTTAGCACCTAAAATTTAAAATTTTCAGTAAATTTTGCTGGGATTCAAATTTTATAGTCGAAAAATGACTTGGATCGCTCAGAATCCCACCCGAGAGTGTCCAGAAGCCTTGAAAGTTGATTTTTGGGGGTTTACTGAAGGGGAAGGGGGTGAACTTTTTGCGAAAAAGCAATTGGCCGGATCAGAATTTCAGCCCAGTGGGCTCAATATTTCAGAATTCTACCCTGAACCATTCTCAACCATCTCAAACAAGCCCAAACCATCGTAAACTGCACCAAACCAGTATCTAACTACCCTAAATCAGTACTTAGGTGGTTTAAGATTGTTGAGAATGGTTCAGGATGAAATTTTGAGCGATTAAGCCCATCAGACTTGAATTCTGTTCCGGCTAATACGCAAAAAGTTCACTCCCCCTTAGTAAACCCCCAAAAAATCAACTTTCAGGGGCTTCTGGCCACTCCCGGGGTGGGATTCTGGACGATCCAAGTCATTTTTTGACTATAAAATTTAAATCCCCGCAAAATTTACTGAAAATTTTTAATTTTAGGTGCTAAACACATAATTCGAGGAGGAAAACACATATTTAAAGGGGCTAAACACATATTTTGTTCAAAATTTCAATTAAAGAGGGTACAAAATCAATTTAAGGGGGTAAACACAAAATTTAAGGGTGTTTTCACCTACAGCCATCTTTTCACCTTGTGGGACCAAGGCAAACCAAATTTTTATCGCAATTTTCAGCTGTAAACAGCTTTCCGACTTTTTTTCGCCTTTTCTATCATTTTCAGGGTCTAACTGCCATAGAAGTGCGGCCCTGATTTTAAACTGCCCACTAAAGTGTACTCCTGCCAAAAAATTCCGCAATTTTTGCATCAACCTATATCACACAGCACTTTCAGATCTAATTTTTTGTCCTATTTCAATTTTTCGACGCAACAAAGACCGTTTATTTTTAGCATATTTTGCACAAAAATACACGTTTTATTTTGGTTAGGTACTTTTTTATTTTTGTCTGCAATAAAAAAATTCAAGTCTTTTTGTAAAGTGCGTTTTTGGCATTTTACTGCGATATTTCCCTAGGGTGGGTTAATGATATTTATAACCTACGCCCTTTTAATTTGAACTTAAGGGTACTTAGTATGTTTATGCCACTGTCTAAAGATTTCACTTATAGCAGATATATTTTTACCAAAATGTTTTGCATGTATTTGTGCACTACTTGATTAGCTTTTCGTGAAAGTTTTTCAAGGGAAAGTCACGCAGCTGGGTCTCTGAACCGGGTCTCTGAAAAGTTCTGCACAGACTTTTGAGCTTATTATTTATAGTAAAGGTATTGCTAGAAGAAAATTTTCAAACATAGGTTCTGTATCTCTGTTCATCCTCTATCGAATACCATATGAAGCTTTTAAAATGTCCTTTTTTACCCAAATGTTCTTTGTTTTTGAAAATTTTCAATCCGAACCTCCTTGAACAATGAAAAGTTAAATTGAGTGTTAAACCTTACACCTATACCTTAGCACTATGTTGTAGAGCAGTTGAAGAGCTTTCAAACCTATTTCACAAAATAATTTTTTTGAAAAGCTTAGCTTTGAGATATGCCTTTTTTAAATCAATTTTTTAAGAAAGGCTCAACTCCGAAAAGTTAAAAAAAATTGGGTATTAATGATTTCAAGGTCATAAATTGACTTTTTAAAACGTCATACCTAGAGTTGTGATATTCGCGCGAAGATTGAAAAGTCCGAATATTCGCGAATGTTCGCAAACATTCGCGAATATTGAAATTTTCAGAGAGTAGCTGGTTTTACGACAAAACAAGTTCCATAAAATTTATTTAGACGTTTTTACTAGAGTTGGGTTAATTACCGGTCATAATCTTTCGCGGTAATATTACGGGTCATAATCTTTTTTTCGGTCATATTCTGGTCATAATCTTTTTTATCATATTAAAATTTTTTTTATCGATTTATCTCTTTTATTGCTTCAACACCGACTTCCTTGCACTCCTAAACAAACCTTATCAGTACCCTCAAATACTTTTGTGCATTAACTAAACTTCAAATGCTTTTCTATATCCAGCTACCATCCAGTACCCTTTACCTTGGTCACCCAACTCAAAAAGTCAAAAAAAGGTCGTCCTCCACATGAAAACATGTTTTCTACACGTTTCAGGCCCTGAAACACACAAAAAAGTGTTTCGAACTCTTTTTTGGAGGAGTTGGTGTACCGAACTCCGGCCCAATTTCCTGCTCGTTAAAAAAGGATATGACCGATTTTTCATTATCCGGTCATAATCTAGATTATGACCGGTAATATTACCATTGCCCAACTCTAGTTTTTAGCAACATTATTTACCAGGTTGTTAGGAAAGTCTTGTCACGACATTCATTCGCGGCAAAACTTTCGGATGGATTCCGAAATTTCGCTATTTATAGAAACACGAGCAAAACAATCGTATCATTTTAACATTATACGTCAAATGAGCCTAATAAGTGCATCAATGTTTTATTTCATTATATGCAAAGCACCCCTAAACCCAACATTTGACGATAAAGCGAGAGTTGACTGTATAACGGTAGCTGATTGTACGGTGAAAGTTTACTGTTTAGAGAAGTTGACTGTAGACCTAACAAATTTAAATGAAATATGACAGACGCACTGTGGCGAGAGCGCACTATAGAGGGGAATGGTTGCTATCTAGCCTCCCGGCGGGATTTCGAGACCGAAGAATCTTCATAAGAATCTTCATATCACATTATCCGAAAAAGGATAAACAAGGCTAAAAAACCTAATTTTTGAAATTTTCTTGTAGAGATATTTCCACCTTGAAAAATGAGCTCAAAAGTTCGTACAGAATTTTTACGACAACAGTTAGTACAATAATACTATTATAACTATAATAATTTTGGGACCACCGGAAAATGAAGTGGGTATATTTCGACGCTGTCTATTTTCGCGATCGCGAATTGCATTTATTCAAAAATTAAAATGCCAGAAATCGTTGGGAATCGAACCGATGAACCACTATCATCGGCTTGCGCAGCTTTATAAATGAGCCACCAATACTAACTATACTAACTTCGAATATTATCAGAATCGCATATGGAATTTCTCATCTCCTTTTTGGAGCTCTCAAAGCAAATGGTCTCGAAACTTTTATGATGGCATACAAAACCTATGTCAGACCGCATTTACAATATGCTACGGTTCTTTGGAATCCGAAAAATAAGCAGGATTCAAATAGAATTAAAAAAGTTCAGAAATTTTTCACTAAAGTATCAATTAAAAAATTTCTAATCCTTATCCAGAAAGGTTCTCAAAACGAAAATAATTTTTTCCGCTTGATTAATCTATGGAACAAAATTCCGACCCGAATTTAAAAATTAAAAATAGTATTGGTTTTAAGCTAGCATTAAAAGGCTTAAACCTTACAGATTCGGATGGAACGGTTTGATGGCTAAGATTCACTTGTATTTCCTCTTCTAATTATAAAAAAATTTGTAATCTTTTTATTTATTTTTATCTTATTTTTTTATTAATTACTATTCTATCTTTCATAAATTAAAAAATATTTTTGGAGCTTTCAAAAAAAGTTGTCCCTGAAACGTTTGAATTTGTGAAATTATCATGTCCATGAACAAATTTGGTTCTTGCACAGTGCAAAAACAGCATATTTGTTTATTTTAATATTTAATTTGAACTTAGGGGTACTTGAGGTACTTACATTTTTACGCCACTCAAAAACTATCAGGGGCGCTCAGGGCCGGAAGTCACCGTCGTTAAATAACGGCGACCGACATTAACTAACGGCTTAAATAACGTCGTCGTGAGTATGTCCACAGGACGTTTTTTAATCTCACAAAAACAATATCCAAAATAGACAGGATGCTACAAAATGCGAACATTTTTCCAAAAAAAAACAGACATTGTTTTGTCATCCTCTTCATTATTTTTGCCGCCCAATCTTTCGACTTCAAGCTCTAAGCTAACTCCCCAGGCATTTGACAAATAGCTCAAATTAAAAAGAAGAGGAAATAAATTGCACTAAATATACTTAGAACAAAGTACGTGAAAAATCGGATAGAATAAAATAAAATTTAATTATTCTCATTTTAAAAAGATTTTCAATATTTTCACTTTGAAATATTTCTTAGAAATACAAGTTTTATAATAAATGGCTCGTAATTATTAGTATTTTTTACAAAGTAATCTTTTAATCTTTGCCCTTTTTCTGTTGCATTTATCGAATTATTTTGAGTTCAACACCGTTTCTTTTTCTACCCTGTCTATTTGTTTGACTTTTTTGCTTTTTATGCTTGACATGTGACTGATTTAATTTTCACCTTTTTCTTTTCCTATAGCTATATGGTAAAAAGTTTATTTAGACTTAAAAGTAAGCCGCCCAAACTGCAAAATGTAAGACCCTTAGAATTTTCACTTGTTTAAGCATTTTCCAACGTTTTCCAATGCGCTGAATACAAAAGTTAAACGTGTACCGGATTTCTTGTCGCATTCGCTTTTCTTTCGCATTTTAATAAGTGCACGTAGGCATAGTTATCAAAACGGGCGCCGGGCGCCAACCTGACAACTTTTGGGTGCCAGCGTTGCCGATAACTTTTTTTTCGAGACTGCCAATGCTTACTTTTAGATTAAAAAAAATTACTGGTCGTACTTGCTATTACCATACCCGCTAAAAGTATTTTAAAAAAAGCCGGCGCCCGTGCAACTATGCACGTAGGCGCTTATTTTTTCAAGCTTCCGAAAATCTGGAAACTAGGGCTCGATCTCGGAAACTTTTGATGCATAACCAAAAATGAAAAAAGGCAAAATCGGTAGAGCTCCTGGGAGTTAAGAAAATGAATAATACAGCCATTCTAAGTATTGGCTCTGTGCTGAGACATGCTTACCAGATCATGGCGCTTATTGGAAGAAATACAGACCAGCAACAATAATTTCAGTTTGCGGATGCCTTGGTCCCCCAAGTTGATTTTTTATATCTGGACTCTAAAAAAATCAGCTCGGGCAGCCAAGGCATTTACAAATTAAATCTTTTTGTAATTGAGTCCAGGGAGGGCCATATTTCGTATCCATCAAAAAACATGAAAAAATGCTAAAAGCAAAAAAATTATGGTTTGCCTCTTCAGAATTCCTGCGTATGCCATTGTGTCCCAACATACAACTTTTGGAAATTTACTGATTTTTTATATGTTTTTGTGATAATGGTTTGTTTTTCTCGTGATTAATAGCCGTAAATTTATGTCCCACACACTTCCATAACAGAGAGGACCAAGGCAAAAAATAGAATGATAGTGAACTACTTCTATAATTCTCACTAATTTTGTGTTTTAACCAATGTTTTCGATTTTAGAATACTCTCACACCTCCAGTCTATTGCTCCAACAAAAAGTAGCCATGTAAAAAATTATAGTTTTTAATCTCAAACAGAAAGATCTTTTGTGGGAAGTTTATTATTTTGTCAGACACGTAGACAACAAAAACAACTGAATAATTAATACGTTTAATAAAAACGAAGTAATTTAAAAATTACTAATACAAGTTCAAATCATTAAAAGTGCTTTAGCTACTCTTTGCTAGTAAACAAATTGGTCTCACACTACTAGGTGTTTTTTTGCCTACTACTCTTGTTTCAACATGTTTGTGTTCTATTTTTGCGTGCCTTAGCTACAAATTTTTTGGCAAAGTTAGTGAAAAAGTTGATGTAATTTTTTCAAAAAAATTGATTTCGAGTTTTTTTTTGGCTAAAAAAATTGTTCAATTCCTGTTGGATAGTTGGAGCTAGGCTTGGGCAAATGACCGGCCACTTTGAACTTGGCCATTTGTTCGGTCGTAAGGGGAATCCGGTCATTTTCACAATCATTTCTACAACGACATGGAAAATATGCCAAAATCACCAAATAGTAGGTTTTAGCAAATGACTGGCCATATTCCGTTGTATGGCTGCCTCATAGGGTTGATTCGAAGCTAGTTGGAACTATGTTGAAAAAAAATTCGGGCATAACAGTTTGGGTAAAAGACCAAACTGTTTAATAGATAAGACCGAATATTTTTTGGCCTTTTCCAGGAATCAGAGATGTCCCTCTATTCTCTAGTATTTGACCGAAAAGAATTCGACAGCTACTACAACTGCAGCTACGATGTTAATTATATTCCACTGGTGGAGAGGCGAAAATATTGGTCGCTCTGCTCTATATTTCTCTTGGCATTATTGTTCATGTGAGTGATTTTCAGAGCTTTAAGACTGAAAAATTTGCATATGAAACTTTTTCTGCTGAGGCAAGGGTTTAAGGCCGATTTCATTCGCTGTTTATTTTGTCATGCAGCAAAAATAGTCTATACACGTTTACTGCTGTTTTTCATATAACAGAGTCCAGAATTAGTTCGGGAAAATACTCATTTGTCGAATTTTTAAAAAAGTTTAAATTAAATTTGACTCATGTTTCACTTTAGCTATTTATTAAAATCATGTTAATCAATTAGAGTAGTATATGAAAGGGCGGTTCTAGCGCAGTCATTCACAGATTTTTTTGGTCAATAAAAACAGATGATTCACGCATAAAACATCACATATTCAGCATATATGTGATCAATTTCAACGTAAAAAAGCTATAGTTTTATGAATTCTTGTGAATGAAATTTTTCTAAAACACTATAATTTGTATAAAAAGATCTATTAAATCACATATGTGTTTTTATTAATAATAATGTGTTTTTATGGAGAAAGTGTGAATAAATAAAAATTTCAATGAATAAGTTACTTGGCTGGTTTGAGTTGAAGTGAAAATATGTTTTTATTAATATTGGATTTTATTATAATACAACATGTAAAAATTATGTAATGATCATAAATATGATAAATAACGTCATCCATTAGTTTTATTATACGTGAAGTCTTATCATTGAAATTTTTATTTAACACTTTCTCCATAAAACACATTATTATTAATAAAAACACATATGTGATTTAATAGATCTTTTTATACAAATTATAGTGTTTTAGAAAAATTTCATTCACAAGAATTCATAAAACTATAGCTTTTTTTACGTTGAAATTGATCACATATATGCTGAATATGTGATGTTTTATGCGTGAATCATCTGTTTTTATTGACCAAAAAAATCTGTGAATGACTGCGCTAGAACCGCCATTTCATATACTACTATTAGTGAGAGATGAAGGGTAGTAACCGAGTACGAAGGAGACCACTAACCCAAAAGTCATATATCGACGTCGGAAATAACAAGTCGGATGCCGGTAGCCCCACTCCATTTTTAGTTTCCTGTTTATCTATCGCAAAATGACTTTTTGGTGAAAAAAAACCTAGAGAATAGATAATCAGATAACTATTTTCCTAATGCTCTTCAAGAGACTATAGTTCTCCAAAACATCAGATTTGATGATATCATCAAAATTCGATGTAATTTACTTCGAACACCTCTTTTTCATATATTTTGTTTCCTTATCTCAGATTTTTTTACACCGTGTTGTAGCTGAGATTTTTTTATCGACTGAGTGGTCAAACACCCTGATTAAAAATAATTTTTAAGGAAATCACACCAAAAGTGAGGTAAAAACCCACTAAAAAACACCGAGGTAAAAAACACCGAATTTTGATGACATCATTAAATTCGATGTTTTTGAGAGCTTCACAGGAGACTTATATCACAGGGAAGGCTTATATTTTTCAGATCCCCGGGTTTTATACACTGGAACAAGACAGAGTGCAGATTTTTTTATCAAACTATTTTTGAATGATAAAAATTGTTGAAAAATCACGGACAAAACTTCGATAACCAAAATAAAGACAGTAAATTCTGCCTTTTAATACGGTTTTAAAGTTGTTTTCATTTACAAAATATCATTAATAGTCGCGAAGAGCAGACAAATGCATAATAATGTGTTCAGATGCTGTATTTGCCTTGTCTGTATGCCCTCTTCAAGTTGATCACCAAGGAAAGGAGGACCTCCTCCTGCTACAAACTTATGCTCTACCTAGGCCTTGTAGACTGTATGGGCGTTTCGGCTTCCGGTTATTGCGGAGGTATTGCCAGTTGGAGAGGCGATGTTTATTGTCAATCTCCCATTTTCGTCTACAGCTTCTGCACTTTGGGCATGTGTGAGTTTTAATTTTATTCATTTAACCAATTAATATAATATAACTCCATAGGTTTTTCTTTGCTGTTGTGAATCCAAAAATTTCGAGACCAACTTTTTTTAAATTTTCAAAAATTTGTCGTCTTGTGTTGTTTTTTGATTCCGTCTTCTAAAAACAAAACGAAAACCATTTTTTTGTCTTACTTGTGTGTTTATGTCAAAAAATTTCAAACAAAAAATTAATAACAAACATTTTTTGTTTTCACCCAGTTAAATACGGGTAATACTTTTTTCCTTCCTAAATCTGCTTTTTTTGCTCCAAATACTCTTTTCGTCCCAAAAATACTTTTTTCTGCCCCAAATTATGCTCCGAAATATATATACTTGGGCAGAAAAAATTATTTCCTGTAAAATACAACTTTTTACCAGTAAATTACTTTTTTCTACTAGCAAATAGTACGAAAGAGTATTTCTCCGTGTTATTCTAATAGTTAAAATTTTATTTTTATATCAGCATGAATGCCTCGCTATTTTCTCATGATATTAACATAAATATATACCTTAATAAGATATTAACTGACTTGTTGTTGTTAGGAAAAACATGGTAAAAACTTTTTTTTTTGAATTATTTCGCGTTTCATAAAAACAAGTTTTTATCAGGTTTTTACTAACATCAAGAAGTCAGTTAATAGCTCATTAGAAAATAGAGATGCAGGCTATATGCTGTTATAAAAATAAAAAATTTATCGATTAGAAAAATCGGAGAAATACTCTTTCGTATTATTTGCTACTAGAAAAGTAATGAGTACTGTGTTACTGGGCCAATTAGCTATAGCCATTTCAAAAAAAGTCTTTTTTCTGGAGCACACATTAGGTCAAGAAAGCTTTATAAAAACATCTAACAAAATTACAAAGCTCTATAACTAAGTGATTCGCTTAGAGCAAACCATAAAATTGCACATGCTAATCACATTTTATTTAGTGGCTTGGTGCGCAGGTAATTACATTATAAAGTAAATCGAATTTGAAAAATGGAGTAGTTTGACCGTTTTTAGGAAACTGTAACACTATTTTGCTTTCTATCAATAGATGTGTAAGTTTTTTATCGAGTTTGAACGGTATTGATAATTAGGCGATTTAGATGGTGATTTATGATGCGGACATGGCTGACCGCTGGTTTAGAGGCCATCGCACTTTGATTTGGCTGTGCGCCCCTACTTTTGCATCTCTATTTTTCATTTTTATCACACCTCCAGTTGCTTTTAACTCTATAGACTCGAGTGCTCTGTTCAATCCTCATATGCATTACTTACCTTCCGATGAAGATGTAGGTGAAATAAAAAATCATTTTAATTTTGATTAGCTGCTAATATGAGCTTTATGCACAAAAAAATTGCCTTGATCCAGCCTTTCTTGCTTTTTCGGCTTATGCTTACGCGCAGCGTAGTCCAAGGTAAGTTAGGGTAGACTCTGACATATTTCCCAAACTGCCGAAAAGTAGGAAAGACATGTTTGAGTCGATCCTAACAAACGCTGGCCTATCTGCGCATAACCACAAGCCGAAAAAAACCGAGGCGAAAAATTTCTAATTGTAAGATAGTGCCCAAAAATTCTTAAGAATATCTTTATAAAAGGGCGACATCTGAACTTTTATAGGAGCATGCTCGTGCGCGACAGGGAGAAAAGGCGAAGACCAGCATTTCTTTCTCCATAAATTTTTGCATGTCTTCTTATCCAGATTTTTTAACTTTTCTGCCTAGTTTTTAAAAGTAGTATAAGGTCATCAATATCATATTCAACTCGAAACTATTGAGAAATCGAACAATTAAAAAAAATTTGCTAGTCATCGCCTTAACTTTTTGAAACGCCCGGGTATGCCCCTTTAAAAGAAATATGCTTTTGGGATATCAAATATTTTGTGTTATAGAC
Source organism: Ditylenchus dipsaci (assembly GCA_004194705.1). Lineage (NCBI taxonomy): Eukaryota > Metazoa > Nematoda > Chromadorea > Rhabditida > Anguinidae > Ditylenchus > Ditylenchus dipsaci. Next base: position 130,917 of record SADC01000100.1, read on the forward strand.
AGGCTAAAAATATTTTATCCCGTCAAAAGGGTTCAAAAATCTCATCAAATTAGTGATCTATCCTGTCAAATCTTAAAAATTTGTTTTTCATATCTATTTCCTAAGTTTTTCATTTAATTTTTTTTAATTTTCATGCAGAGCGCGGCATCGTTTGCGGACGCTTTATTTCGACCATAAATTTTTGAATTTTCATTGTTTCGACAAGATATTATTTTATTCGAAAGAGAAAAATTCAGGCAATAGAATGGGCATAAACTGATTTGGTTTGCGAAAAGGCTGAAATATGCCACGAAAAACGACATACCACGAAAAAGCGGAAATGTGCCACGAAAAAAAATATTTATGCCTTTTTCTGTCCAAGACCAACCAAATTTTGCAATATTTTGCAAGAATTCAAATTTTTTAGTCATGAAATAACTTGGATCCCTCAGAATCCCACCCCGGAATAGCCAGAAGCCACTGAAAGTTGGTTTCTTGGGGGTTTACTAAAGGGGGGTAAACTTTTTGCGAAAATTCGATTGAGCGGATCAGAATCCCGGTCCGATCGGCTGAATCACTCAGAATTCCAGGTTTATGGTGGTTTTGAGTGGTTCAGGGTGGAATTCTGAGTGATTCAGCCGATCGGACCGGGATTCTGATCCGCTAAATCGAATTTTCGGAAAAAGTTTACTCCCCCTTTAGTAAACCCCCAAAAAACCAACTTTCAGGGGCTTCTGGCCATCCCGGGGTGGGATTCTGAGGGATCCAAGTTATTTCATGACTAAAAAGTTTGAATTCTTGCAAAATATTGGGATGGTACTTTCTTCTTACCGCAAAACACTTGAAAATTACCGCAAATCATTTTTTTATTACCGCAATTTGATTTTCCCGCAAAATACTTTTTTATTACCGCACAATACTTTTTTCTTACCGCAAAAATACTTTTTTCTTACCGCAAAAAATTTTCTCGTCGTTTTTAGTCAAAATTTTGCGGTAATTTGAATTTTTCAGTCAGGAAACAACTTGGATCCCTCAGAATCCCACCCGGGATGGCCAGAAGCCCCTGAAAGTTGGTTTTTTCGGGGTTTACTAAAGGGGGAGTAAACTTTTTGCAAAAATTCGATTGAGCGGATCAGATTTCGGGTCCGATTTGCTCAATCGCCCACAACTCCACCCTGAACCACTCGAAACCACCATAAACTTGGAATTCTGAGCGATTAAGCCATCGGACCCGAAATCTGATCCGCTCAATCGATTTTTCTCGAAAAGTTTACTCCCCCTTTAGTAAACCCCCAAAAACCAACTTTCAGGGGCTTCTGGCCATTCCGGGGTGGGATTCTGAGGGATCCGAGTTATTCCGCGGTAAGAAAAAAGTATTTTGCGGTAAGAAAAAAGTATTTTTGCGGTAAGAAAAAAGTATTTTTGCGGTAAGAAAAAAGTATTTTGCGGTAATAAAAAGTATTTTGCGGTAAGAAAAAAGTATTTTTGCGGTAAGAAAAAAGTATTTTGCGGGAAAATAAAACTGCGGTAAGAAAAAGTATTTTGCGGTAAGAAAAAAGTATTTTGCGGTAAGAAAAAAGTATTTTGCGGTAAGAAAAAAGTATTTTGCGGGAAAATCAAATTGCGGTAATAAAAAATGATTTGCGGTAATTTTCAAGTGTTTTGCGGTAAGAAAAAATATTATCCAAAATATTGCAAAATTCGGTTGGTCTTGGACAGAAAAAGACATAAATAATTTTTTTCGTGGCACATTTCAGCTTTTTCGTGGTACAGTCAACTCTCGGTACAGTGTAGATTCGATACAGTGTACCCTCGATATAGTGTATATTTTTTCAACCTCATTTAGTCAGCTCTAAGCCAAACTGGCTTACAGTTACCCTCGATATATTGTAACCCTCGATATAGTGTATATTTTTCCGATCCCCACGAGCTACACTGTATCGCGAGTGGACTGTATGTCGTTTTTCGTGGCAGAAATAATCTTTTTCGTGGCATATTTCAGCCTTTTCGCAAACCAAATCAGTATGAGCCAATAGAATGACACAAAATTTATCACTTGTTGTTTTTCCAGTATATTTTTGGGGAATCGTTGAACTTTGGATAATTTTTTTTGATTTTCAGAAAAGGACAACTAAGAAAATCTTGATCTGTGATCTGGCTCGGCAAGCGGCATGACTTACCAAAGAAAGAGCAAATAGAGTATCGCAAGAAGTTCAGGAGTGAGTTAAAGAATGCCAAGAACAATAACCGTACTCGATCACAGACCAAAGTTTATTAATCTCGAAGTTGTTCATTGCTAAAAACCAAAGAGAATTATTCTAAACTTTAAAATTCCCCAGAAATAAATTAACAAACAACAAGTGACAAGTGTTGTGTCATTCTCTTGCTTATTTTATCCTCTTTCGAATGAAGAAAAAAGATCTCGTCGGAACAATGAAAATTCAAAAAGTATGGTCAAAATAAAGTGCCCGATAAGAATGACACACCTTGTATTAACGTGTAAACCTGGATCTCAGATTTCTATGGAAGTAATCAGATTTCAAAAAATTACAGAAAAAGTGTTTGAATGGATTGAATTTTGAAAAAAAAGTTGCTTCATTGAAAGACTTTTCTACAACTTTTTCACCTTCATTAAGGCAATTGATACCTCATTAGAGAGCTGAGATATAAGGCTACACGTTAGTATAAGAAATTTTACATTACGCTGCTCAAGCGCAGTAATTGCAGGTATCTGCTCAGAAATTCTCGGAGTTTTTTTAAAAGTTAATTTGCATGTGAAACGGCTTTTTGATCTGAGAAATCACTGTCAATTTTTAAATTCCTCTCTTGACAATAAATATTTTAAATGATGTTTTTCGCATTTGTTTAAATTTGTATTGTCTCGAGTGGAATTTAAAATTTGACAGTGATTTCTCAGATCAAAAGCCGTGAAAAAACACATGCAAATCGACCATTCACGAACACGAATACGGTGTCAGATTGTAGTTTTTGTCAGTGGTTATTCAGTTTTTTTGGAGTGTCAAGTACGCTCAATTACTGATTGCCCAACTTCAAGTGGTCATTTAACTCTGGTTTTACTCCCTTTCGCAGCTAACATACAAACCATTTGAGGGCTAAGATTCTAGTCTTTCTTATGCTGTATAGCTTACCTCGGTCTGCTAAAATGTTTTGTCGTTAAAAATTCGATTTTTTTGTAAAATTAGCCGACTTTAAAAACAACAAATTTTAAAAAATTGGGAATAATTAAGAAACATTTAATTATCATAAACTACTCAACAATATGTCATTAGAAAGCCCATAATTTGTGCTTTCTTTCAAGCTTTGAAAAAATTTATCAATAATAAAAGCTGGCGAGATTCGCTCACTTCAAGTTGCAGGAGCAGAAATATCGACTCGGATGGTTCAGAGGAGCAGATGACCCGCAGATATCAACTTTTTTACAATTTTATTTTCACCATCGTGTTCAACGAGAGTTTTTGAACAGACACCTGCAATTACTACGCATGAGCAGCGGATTGTTAATAATTATTTTTAAGGAAAATACAAATTTCTAGAATTTTGCGGGATAACTTACTAATTTGACGAGGTTTATGAATAGGGTTGTCGAGGCCTCGAAATTTTCGAGGCCTCGACTCGAGGACTCGAAAAAAATTGACGCACACAAATGAAATTTTATTGACAAAAATTTAATTCAACAATCAAACAACCTATTCAAACAACAAATTGACGATTTTTTCTTCTTCTTTTGTTTCGGCTGCTCTCTTCAGAATTTCATCCGCCAAATTTGCTTTAATAATCAACAGGTTGGCCGCAGCTTGCTTTTCCAAACGAGACCTGAGAGAATTCGCGAAAAGTAGACTGGCTTTGCAAAAGCACCGCTCAGACGCCACACTGGATAAGGGAGAGGGAAAAGGAGATGGAAAGGGAGATTTGTTGCCCTTTGACGAATGATCGGAGTCTTTCGACACACTTGCTTGCTTTCCTAGGAACTTCTGCAGTAACATCATGACGAAACGGAAGCTGTAACCCAATTCAACTATGAATGAGCAATTAAAGATGAAGTACCTTTGCCAATCCGTAGTTCTTCCTGATCAAGGGTGACTCAGAAAGGGTGACTCAGAGACAGAAAAAGGCAAGTTGGAGTCCACAATAAAGTCGGTTAAGTCGCTCGTCAATTGCTCGTTTTGCTGCTTCGAGTAGTTTGGGCGAAAGATGGTGGCGATTGATTCCAGCTTGGCTTTCTTCGGTAAGCTCGGATTGGATTCCTTGCTCTTTATTGCTTCTTTGTGCTTGGCTATATTTAGATGTTTTGACAAATGAGAAGTTGCTGTGCTTTTTCCCAATTTTAGCTCTTCTCCACAAACACAAATAGCTTTGTCACCAACCTTCTTGAAAATTTCCACACTTCACTGGGCATTATTTTCTAAACAAAACAAATTGCAGAAAAAGAAATGGTTTTACAGCAAAACAAATATTACAGACAGTATTTAAAATGACTCTAGCAAAAAATATTTTTTTTAGATTTTAGACTAAAGAAAACTTCTCGAAAATTGTTCGAGGTCTCGATTTGAACCGAAACTCGAAACTTGAAATTTTCGAGGCCTCGACTCGAACCGAAACTCGAGACTCGAAATTTTCGAGGCCTCGACTCGAATCGAAACTGGAAACTCGAAATTTTCGAGGCCTCGACTCGAACCGAAACTCAAAACTCGAAAATTTTCGAGTTTCGAGTCCAAAATTCAAAATCGAGGCCTTGACTCGACAACCCTATTTATGAACCTTTTGGCAGGAAAAAGTAACCATAGCCTTTCGGTAATTTTACGTCAAAAATTTTGTTTATAGGAACAAACACTCTATAAAATTGCACTTTTCTTCAAACAATAGTCAAAACGTATTTTTTCTGAGAATTTTTCCCATCATCCCTGAGAAATTTCACACCATTACTGACTTTCTAGAAATAAAGTCTTTTTAGTTCCATTCTCGTTACCACCACGTCCATGTGCTCTTTAATTGGTTTATTGTGTTTGCAATTCTCGGCATCTACACCATATTCTGTGTTTCTTTTGGAAGAAAATTGTGCTACAGTGGCTATAACAAAAAGTTACTCAAAGAAATAAATGTGAGTATACAGTAGTATAGCAATTCTGAAACAAAAGCAAAAATTTTAGACCTTTTTGCAAGTGCTGATCACCTGCGCTTTTGTGGTGTTTTCCTCTCTTGGTTTTATCTACCAACAATACCTAAAATCAGTGCCGGTCTATGTGAGCTTTTACTAAATAATTTTTTTAGGAAATTATTTTTTGAATGGTTTTTAGGTTTATGCCAGTCTGATCTTCTATCAAGGTAAAAATTTAATTTTTTGTAAAAAAGAAGGGTGCCCAGTTTTTCGGTAAATTTTTCCCCATGTTTTGAACTTTAGACTTTTTCGGCAGTTTGGACGCAAGGTGGTTCTATTCCGCAATGGGGGTTTTTTCGCCTTAGTCCATTCTGTCGTTTTTAGGACTTTTTAGGCCTAGGCAAGGGTAGATCAACGTATGTTAGGACGGACTCAAACATATCTTACAAGGGAAGTACCCGAGGTGTGTTTTTCAGGACGGGAGTCGAGTTTTTAGTAGAGTTGTGTAAAAGTGGTTCCCGCGACCTCGTGTGATAAGAAAAATTCGGAGATATAACCTCTCGGAGCTATCATTTACAAATTAATGATAACTGATAAGTAAATGATAACTTCAAGAGGTTATATCTCCGAATTTTCCTTATCATTCAAGGTCGGAAGAACCACTTTCACACGACTCTTACGGATGCTCTACAAGAATAGACGATAAAAAAAGAGTCACCTCCCGTCCTCAAAATGAAACTTTTGGTACTTCCTTTGTTAGACTCTTCCTTAAGTCTGTCCTAACATACGTTGATATATCCTTGGCTAAGCTTAAAAAATTACAACAAAAAACTACAATGGGCACCAAGAAGAAACTACCCTCGCGCATTGTATATTAGGGTCCACAAGTTTGAACCAGCTTGCGCCTAGTGCTGTGCCTAAAATAGAAAATTTTGCTATGAAGTGCTTATAACAGCCAAAAAAAAAATTCAAAAAGTCGCGAATCTAAAAAAACGGGAAAAATTTACCAAACGCCCTTATGCCGTAAAAATAGTTTTTTTAAAAGACCATCGCCGTTGATGACAATGGCAATTTCGAGTTTTTGAATTGGCGGGGACAGCCGAAAATGCGTAAAATGTTTTCGCGGATTATTTTTTATTTGCATCTAAAATTTAAATTTTCATGTACTAGATGAGGCGAATGAACAGGTAGCTATAATAGGTTATAGCTTAATAAATTCGGCTTACTCGTGCGATCTCGCATTGTCAAGCAACGTTGGGCTCGACTAGTGGATGGTTCTTAATTTTAAACAAATTTTAATTGCAAACAAAAAATAATTCGAAATATATTTTCAAAATAAAGAAGCTGTCCCCCGCGACTTCGAAAACTCGAAATTGCCATTGTCATCAACGGCGATGGTCCTTTAATCCGAAACCGATGTCTAAACACATGTAGTTTCATTTATTTACTAGAAAATATTAAGGCAGTCCAGCCATAATTTATTTGTGCATGAACCAGTCCATACGAAACATTATTTTCGGAAGAGGATACAAGGCTCGTAAAGCAAGCATATGTAAGTTCACACCAATGTCGTAAGGATAAGGTCGGGCAAAAATTTGCCTTTATTTCGAATTTCAAAGCAAAAAACATTATCAGTAGGGCTGTCGAGTCGAGTTAGTTCGAAAAAACTCGAAAATTTTCGAGTCGAATATCGAGTCAAGTACTCGACTCGAAAGTTTCGAATACTCGACAACCCTAATTATCAAGAAGTTTCGAATCTTTTAATTTTTATTTATGACATTGCTTAGCGATTAAAATTTTCTTAAAAATCCAGACCAGAATGCAGATGTCAAAAAAGATGCTTGGTTGCTGAGATATGACTCAAAGATACGAAAAGGGATACGAAGTAGGAGTGCCAATATTCCGAAAGATGATATCATCCTACGTTAAGTCATATATTGGAGCCAGCGTAAGTTAGGACAGGCTCAAATATATTTTTGAACTATGAAAAAGTTCGTAAAACATAATTGATTTCATTCTGATGTAGAGCTGGCTATCCCGCGGCTAGACTTAAATCATAAAAATGTAAATTATCATGAATGGGTATTGAGACTGTATCCAGTCGGGAGACACGGACGTTTGTGTCTAAAACCGTTTGTGTCTAAACCGTTTGTGTCTAATTTTTTACATAACCTAATTCATTTATATTGTTATTATTTTTATGCATATACCCTTAAATATCACTGCGCACTTCTAGCCCTCTCCCTTGCAATGTGGAGTGTGCTGGTCTTCGGCCGCGAAGCGCCAAATACCCTGGTATGTCTACAATCTTGGCCGAGTCTTTAGTCGCAAACCGGCCATCGCATATCCTGTTTCTGGCCACAAAATCTTATATTCTGTGGTCTTTCTCTTAAGGTTTTTCTCTAAATGCTTAAAATCGTGTAGGAAGTCAAGTTTGTTAGTACCAAATTAAGATTTCCCCTGAGCAGAGCGAAAACAGGTACCGAGAATTTCAATACCTGTTTTTCCATGAACCGACAGCTGTTTTGCTGGATGCCTTATGTAACAACAAAACCAAGTGGTCGTCCATTTGGATCAAATTTTTTTTACATTTTTGTGTTTCAAAACGTATTTTTTGCACTAATTCGAGCATTCTAAAGATTGTTCAAAATTACGTTTTGATGGTATTTTCACAGTTTTCATAAATCTTTGTTGTGTGGAATCGTTATTAGTAATTGTGTTTGTCTTGACAAGACATCGAGTCTTCTGTTGACTCGTGTCCCTGTGCTCTAAATTGTTACCATTCCGTCCGTTATAAATCATTCTTGTTGTTTCGCTCTGCACTCTCTCTCTGCTCCGCTCTCAAGAACACAACAATTGGCGCAGTCAAATAGATCCAGAACAATTCAAAGCATATATGGGGGCTCAAGCTCAGACTCAAGCTCAGTTTCAAATTCAAGCTCAGCCTCAAGCGCAGCAAAATCAGCTTCTTCTCCAATCTTTCAAAGAAATGTTCCAAGCCCTTGGTAGCGGTGCAGCTCTCAATCTTCAAGGTGACAATGCCCTTGGTGACCCAGGAAACACTTCTCCAATCTTTCAAAGAAATGTTTCAAGCCCTTGGTGGCGGTGCAGCTCTCAATCCCCAAGGTGACATATACACATCCTCAAGGTGACGATATGGTTCTACTGGAGAATCCGTTTCCATTTTTCGCCTTGGTCCCCTGTTGTTTTTTTTTGCGAAATATGCCTTGGTCCCCCTGTTTATTACAGTTATATTAATATGGTGATTATGGTTAACATGATCACCTTCACCATGATCACTCTCAAAACAACAGGGGACCAAGGCATATTTGTTGAAAAATCAACAGGGGGGACCAAGGCAAAAAAAAGGAAACAGATTTTCCAGTAGCACCCAATGCCCTGGTGACCCAGGAAATAGCGCAGCAAACTCAGCCCTGCATCTGGTCTCCTCACTCTCAGCTCGGATGGAAATGTTCGTCTACAATCTAATGGAAGATCACACATTCGACAAATGGTACGCTCGCTACTCAGTGGTCATTGAAAAAGATGGTGCCTCTTTCCAAGATGCATCCAAAGTCAGACTCTTAATCAATCAACTTTCCGAGTGCAATTTTAGGAAATATGCTGACGCAGTTCAGCCAAAAGGTGCCTATGAAAGCCATATGCTGAAGTGGTGGCCATCCTCAAATCTCTCTTCGCTACAACTCGCTCTCTGGTCATCCGCCGATATGAAGTTAAAAATGGTGCTCAAGTGCAAAATGGTGCTCTCCTTCGCAACTCAATCTCATCTCCTTCGCAACTCAAATCAATGCTTCTGTGGAACTCGCCAAACTCGGTGCAATGGATGAAGACGATACAAGTGCCTCATCCTCATCTCTGGAATGCAAGATCAATGTGGTCAGTGAGCCCGATGCATCCATCTTATGGCCGAAGCCGAAAATAAAAAGGTCACTCTTAATGGATGGCGAAACTCGCCAACAAAAAACTAGCCATCGGCAAAACTAGCTATCGCAAAACTGGCCAACTACAAACTCGCCAACGAAAGATTCGATTTAACGGACCCCTCGGGGCGTTGGCGAGATTCGTAGTTGGCAAGATTTGACGTTGGCAAGTCTTTTACGTTAGCGAGTTGTTCATTAGCAAGTTGGTCGCGTCTCCTTAACAGTGTTGGTAATTTTCAAATTTCTCGTCCTTGTACTTCGTACCAAAAATTTTCGGGACCCGCACTTCGTACTCGTCCTTGTACCAACTTTTTCAAAAAGCTCGTTCTCGTCTCCGTCTTCGTAGTACGTGGCTAATATTTACTCTTACTCGTTTTCGTCTTTGTCACTTTTTCGGTCCTTGTGTTACACTCGTACTTTGCTGTCCCTCAAATTTTCAGACTACTTTCCCAATACTGCCTTGCTTCATCGTTTGTTTTAAAAAAAATGTGGTTTTGAAAATAATTACAAATAGATGAAAAAATAGAAGAAAAGGTAGCATTTGTAATCTATATTTTTACTGAAATCGAAAAAATATTTTAAAATTTTAGATTAATATGAGTACTGGTGCCACAAAAAACAGGCACCGGCACCGGTTCCATCACCGGTGCCTTTTTCTTGAAATCCGGCACCGGTGTTTTTGAAACACTGCTCTCAACCATTCTTCGCCGCGCTCTTCTGTGATTCAAACGCTGCATCTCTCTGCTCGTCCTCGACAGCTCTTGGTGGTCTGCTCAGTCGCCGTCTGCAGTGAGTGTGCCCAGCAAGCCGAAGCTCCAGTCAAACAGCCTCTCGAGTCGTCTTCGGTCCAGTCAAGCCGTGACAAGAAGCGAAGGATGTGGAGCTCAATGCATTCAGTCGTCAGAAGCCAGTCGTTCCAGTGCAAGTGGCAGCTCAAGATGAAGCCTTGGTGGATCAGCTCGAAGATGTTCCGCTCGCTCAGCCTTCTCCTGTGTCTACTGCTCGTTCTCCTCTGATGGTGCAAGCGCCTGTGGTGGAACTAGTGCTTCCTCAAACAGTTCGTCGCTCAGCAAGGGTCCCGAAGCAAAGGATGCTCCTGCAGCCAAGTGGAATAAAGAGCTACAAGAAAGAGCCTCCTAATGGATAAAATCTCTGTCCACCCAACCCGTTGTACGGGGGAAGGTGTTGTATAGTGTGATTTATATCACTTGTTGTCTCGCGATGATCTCTTATTGTTGTAGTATATGAGGTCTGAACTGTTGTGTTCAGGATCAGTTTGTGTCCGAATAAAGCTATTTAGAAGCCGTGTGCTTTCGTCTCTCTCTAAGCTATTTTCGAGGATACAACAGTACCGATTCCTAGTCACTGCCTTGTGAGTCACTGCCTTACTACCATACTTGCACGCGACCATGAATACTGAATTAAACCCATGTCATTCAGCCGGGTCGGATCCCATGTTGAGAATGAGCTAGACCTTTTCGGAGTGTCGTGTGCTCTGAGTTTTGGATTTGACGAGCCTTAGGTTCGGTTGTCGATTCGGGTGACCCGCTTCGCTTCGGCTCGGCAAATCCAAAACTTAGAGCACACGACACTTCGAAGGACGAGACTTTTTTCTGCCCGCTTCTGGCTTTTTTCTGCCCGTTTTTGCTTCTTTCTGCCGCTTTTTTGAAAATTATCAAAAATAACCCCAATTTGTGATAATTTTTTCATTCTGAGCTGCGCCAGTATAGAAAATTTCTTAAGGAATCCGAATTTATTTACAGAATTTCAAAAAAGCTCTTGGCTGCTGAGATGTGACCATTTATTGCATACAAGAGATTTTTTTGCCTAAATTTTGCAAAGTGGCCGAAACTAGACAGCTAAGAGCTTTTTAGAAATTCTGTAAACAAATTCGGATTCTTAGGAAATTTTGTATACTAGTGCTGCTAAGAATGAAAAAATTATCACAAATTGGGGTTATTTTTGATCATTTTCAAAAAAGCGGGCAGAAAGAAGCAAAAACGGGCAGAAAATAGCCAGAAGCGGGCAGAAAAAAGATTTATCCCACTTCGAAAGGGTCTAGCTCATTTTCAACCGTAAATACCCCAAATAACCCCCCACCAATACCCCCCTCAAATAACCCCTGAAATAACCCCCCACCAAATAACCCGGGTTATTTAAGGGGGGTTATTTCAGGGGGGTTATTTGAGGGGGTTATTTGGGGTATGTTTTTTAGGGTATATTTTGTCTTGAAGGGAAGTCATGTTATTTCATATTTTGACCTGTTTCTCGTCCTTATCCACCTGGAAGGTAGGTAGGTATCTACCCTGAAGCTTGGTATCAAATTAGTGGATTACCCTTCACTTTCACTCTGACTCTCACTCTCGTGTACTCTCATGTCTCACTTTCGTGTATCCAACAGGAAAAAATCGCCTCTCAGTCTTACTTTCACTCTCACGTTCAGTGTACCCAATGAGTTTTTTTACCTTCATGTTCAGTGAAAATTTTGCAGGGATTGAAATTTTTTAGTCTCAACCAACCAAACCAAGTAGTCATCCACTTGGTTTGGAGCGATTTTGTTTTACTTTTTTAGGTTTGAGAACCAGTTTTCCCGACTAATTCGGGCATGCTGAAGATGGTTTGATAATGGTAAAACTCCGTTTTCTCGAGTATTTTTTGAGTATTCGGACATAATTGGTTTTACCAAAACTCGATTTTTACGAAAAACTCAAGAAATCCCCGAAAAAACGGCATTTTACTACTATCAAACCATCTTCAGCATACCCGAATTAGTCGAGAAAACCGGTTTTGGAACATGAAGAACGTAAACTTTTTTCTGATCCAAGTGGACCACCACTTGGTTTGGTTGTAGCTAGGTAGTACACATTACACAGGTTGGGGAATTCATGCAGTGTAGTGGTACCCGGTAGTAATATTTTCGTCTTGAATTGAGATTTTTAAATTTAAAATGTTTTCTATGATCCAACTTCAGTTATACTAGGTAATCCATGCGCCAACAAAACCAAGTGGTCGTCCACTTGGAGCGAAAAAACTTTTTACCGTTTTCACTTCCAAAACCTGTTTTCTGGACTAATTTGGACATGCTGAAGATCTTTTGATAATAGTTAAGTAAGGTTTTGTATGGTATTTTTCGAGTATTGGAAATAATCGATTTTACCAAAACTCAAGAAATGCTATACAAAACGGCATTTAGCCACTATTAAACCATCTTCAGCATGTCCAAATTAGTCCAGAAAACAGGTTTTGGAACCCGAAAAAGTAAAAAATTTTACTCTCAGTCTGCATGATAGCTTCAGCGGAGTAATTACATGGAGGAGAATTAGCTACCCAAGGATGAGTACTTTTCCAGGGTACCTGGGGATATTTGGGGCCGAGAATGGTTCAAGGAAAATATTATTCAATATATATTAGCTAAATTAACTAAATTCGTGTTCAAAAAGAAAAGTACGTTAGTATTGAGGTTTTGGATAATAAATTTGCTGTTTCGGTGTTATCAAACCGTGTTCAGCTCCCGATTCTGGGTGAAATACCAATGGTTAGATTTTAGTTTTCCTACAATCGAATATTTTCGGCTACTCCAAGATGATACCTTTTTGGGTTGATACCTGCCCTCCAGGTGGATAAGGGACGAGAAACAGGTCAAAATATGGAAATAACATGACTTCCCTTCAAGACAAAATATACCCTGAAAAACATACCCCAAATAACCCCCCTCAAATAACCCCCCTGAAATAACCCCCTTAAATAACCCGGTTATTTGGTGGGGGGGTTATTTCAGGGGTTATTTGAGAGGGGGTTATTTGGTGGGGGGGTTATTTGAGGGGTCATGTCATTTTCAACCTCGGGATCCAACCCGGCTGAATGACATGGGTTTAATTGAGTACTCATGCTTTTCGCTGCAACTACAATTGCTGGGTTTTAAAGCGACAAAAATGTTTTTTTAATTAAATGTCGTGCAGCGAAAAATGTTTTTGGGTCCCCGCCATACAAATTTCAACAATTGCTGGGCCTTGCGCGAGCATGGTCCTTTGACTACTACTTTCTCGGTAATACTCAAGAAACTACTCAAAGGAGACTACTCCAGAACTGCGGCTCCTGCTCTCTTAGCATTATCAAACCGTGTTCAGGGACACGGTTAAAATTAGACACAAAACGGCCTTAGACACAAACGGGTGTACCCTCCAGTCGATGTATCCAGTCGTCAACGTATCCAGTCAGTTTTTGTATCCAGCCGTCAGGCGTTTTTTTCATGATCAAATAACGTATTGCTTTTAGTGCCTAGTGTAATGCACCGAGTAAGCATAATGGACAAACTGGACAACACACGTTGATAATGGACACAGGGCACACTACACCTTGATGTGAAGCACGTTGAGAGTGATAATTTTCATTTGATTTGTGTGTATCTAGTGAAAACCTTATGTTGAATGTCCCAAAATCCTTCGCTTAATGACTCCTAAATTTATAATATGCACTTAAATTTATAATGGTAGTTTATAAAAGGTTGCTGTTTGTAATATTTCACTATACATTAAGAAAATTGAAGGGTGAAGAGAATACAACATGGTCACATACGCCAGGGCTCCCAAGTTTTTTTTTCAAAAAATAAGTACATTTTCGAAAAAAATAAGATTTTTGGCCCAAAAATAAGTACATTTTGAAATTTTGCTTTTTCGTAACTTTATTAGATAACTTATCCTTAAATATCGCCATTTGTCATCAAATTCTTTATTCAATCAGAAAAAACCAAGAATAACAACCAATGAATTAGCAACAAACAGTTAAAAGTACTTTCCCCAACTTCTAATCTTGGTTAACAGAACATTGCTTTTCAAATTTATGTCGTAAACGATTTTGAAAACTGCGAATAAAATAAGAAAACGGACGAGACTTTTTCATGCCACCTTTTTGGCTTTTTTCTGCCACCTTTTTCGAGTTTTGGTTTAAAAGCTTTTTTCTGCACCTTTTGTTTTTTTCTGCCACCTTTTACTTTTGGTTATTATTCTTTTCGACCCACAGAAGTCTTCTTTCTTGCACCAAAACACCTTGTTTAAACCAAACCATATGAAACAATAAAAAATAAGGTATGCACCCAGGTGGATTCGAACCGGTGGCAGAAAAAAGCCAAAAGGTGGCAGAAAAAAAGATTTATCCGTAAGAAAACATTGAGTAAACACAAACAAATTCACTTTAAATTTATTAAAAAAAATTGCCCACTTTTTCGTTCTAAGATATTTCGTGCCGAGATGCTGTAAATTTTTCGAAAATAAGTACATTCGTCGAAAATAAGTACATTTCTTATAAATAAGTACACTTGGGAGCCCTGCCATACGCACTCATACTCCAAATAGCAGTAAACTTATATGACCACTTCAATACGAGTAGCTTCAGTACGGTAAATCTTCGTTACATCTTTAAACATACAAAAACAACAAATCATACTCTTAATCCACCACCCTCTAACGATCCTCCGTTCTCCGAAGGAAGGCGGTTAAAAATTGATTCACGCATCCCTACTTGCCGCTTCGCCAAAAAAGGTTGGAAAAAATATATAAAGAAGATAAAGCAACATCGGGTGGACACCCATAAAGTACTTTATTACACAAAACATTGGAACAGGTCAAACAGTAAAATGAGATCACTTCAATCACTTGCAAGTCTACTTTGAGTCTGACATAAGCGGCCAACTAACCCAGCGAGCTGAACCCGAGTAGCAAGACCCTGTAGAACCAGTGCATGACACTTGCCAATTTCCTTAAAATGTCATATTAACAAAAAAAAATCGCTAAAAAAGTTTGCATGTCGCAGTAAATTGACAAACCATGATGAATTCTAAGCGAATAGCTTCAGGAAGGTCAATTTGTTTTACAATCTTGAACATAGAAGACATCAAATCATCCACTGAATAACCAAGACGATACAGATCATTCATGATTTCAAAGGCTTGGAACACTTCCCCGTGGACACACAGCTCAAACATTTCACGCAGCTTTTCTGGATGAGGCTCATCGCAGACTTTATAGACAGCTTCCTTTGACAGCTTTCCATAACCAGCTACAGTGCATTGCAAATTGTTGAGTGCCTAAAACAATATACAGGGTGGCCCAATTTTTTTTGGAACACTTTAAACGATCATAACTTTTTTTATGATGGAATTTCGAAATTCTGTAAAGGGCTGCCCTCTGTAAATTTTGGAATTTCGGCACTGGCACCGGGCACTGGCCTGGAAAATTTTGGCACCGGGCACCGCACCGAGCATCGATCTCCGAAATTTCGGCACCGGGCACCGACCTTCAAAATTTCGGCACCAGGCACCGCACCGGGACCGACGGAGCCGGTGCTGTCGGTGCCGGTGTCGCACCGGACATTTTTTATATATGTTAAAAAAATCATCAATTTAATTTTGAGTTTTTTCAGCTAAATTGCAAAAATGAACAATGTTATCGACATTATTGTGTTGTTTCGAGTCGAATTATAACTTAGTTAGCTGTTGCGGGTATGATACATACCACCTGCTGGTGCGGCACCGGTTCGGCACCGACCTCTAAAATTTCGGCACGGGCACCGCACCGGTGCCATTTACAGCACTGCTTGATACATATGGAGGATCCACGTTTATTTTATATGGTCTTTTATTGAAGCTTTTTGGAAAGATATCATATAAAGCTTAAAAATCTTCCAACCTGTCTCATATCTCCCTGAGCAGTGAACAAAATTGCTTCCAGTCCATCATTGTTGTACTCCACCTTTTCTTCACTGCACACATAGAGCAACCGCGAGAGCATTTCTTTGTCGGTCAACTTTCCATACCGCACGATAGCACAACGGGATTGCAAAGGTTCTAAATCGAAATGATGTTTAGAAATAAAACCATAGACTGATAAAAGCACCAATGATTTTGTCAGATTGGTTACAGGCGAAGGCAAATCTTGTTGTGGAACTGTAGACTTCCATAATTCTTCGCAACGCCTGATAAAAAAAGGTTAGACACCAGTGTTTTCAAAAATGAGAATGCCAGTAGGAGAATGAAAATTTACAGAATCAGAACCTAATCGAATTATATTTAGGTCAAATCTTGACTAGATTTCAAAATTTGACTAGATTCTCATTCTCATTCTGTAAATTTTCATTCTCCTTCTGGCATTATCATTCTTGAAAACACTACAACGAAAACACTCTCTGCATTCTCATTAAAAAAAAAAGAGATACGTTAATGATGATAGTCCTTTTAAATTCTGTAAATACCTGTTGAGCTCCATCAGTCATACTATCTGCTTCGTCAAGAATGACAATCTTGTGACGACCTAGAGGCAGGGTAACTTTGCGAGCTGCAAATTGCTTGATCTTGTCTCTGACCACGTCTATTCCCCTGAAAATTATGATTAGAATGGATTAGCGAATGAAAAGAGAACCTTTCATCGGATGCATTCAATTCCAAACAGGCGTCCTTGATCTGTACGCCAAGCATGTCTCTAGCTAACGCCCAAACACTTGTCGTTTTGCCACATCCAGGTGGACCGGAAATAATCAAATTGGGAACATTGCCTATTTTTGAAAATTCAATGAAGCGCTCGATCATTGCTGCATTTCCCACAATATCTTTGAGAGTCTTCGGACGATACTTCTCTACCCTGCAATTAAATTCAATCAAAGTCTTTGAAGAACAAGATTATGAGTTAAAAAATACCATGGGATCGACATCTGATCTGCGTTTAAGCCTTAGATTTTTGGAAAACGGTAGAGCGTCTAAATTTGATCATCAAGTAAATTCAGTAAAGTCAAACTTCTCTATAAGCTACACCTCTGTATAAGCTGGTGCGTAGACGTTTAATGGTTGGCGGGACAAATATCCCAAAAACGGGCATACCTTTTTTTTGCAGCTGGTTTACTTATTTTTGCAGCTGATTTGGGTTGCAGCTGATTTACTTGGGTGGTATTTTGACTGGAAAATGGAATTTTTCGATCCTCAGTTAATCAAATTTTCTTTATAACCTCTTAATTTTTTTACGCCAAACGAAATTATCGCAAATCCACCCTACAAAAATACATCAGATCAAAATTTTGAAATATTTTTTTTTCCGTAAAATTTTGCTTTGATCTTAACCTTAGTCCAAACCAGGGGCATTCTGACAGTTTTGTAACTGCTTCAGAAGTTACATTTTGTCGGTGCTCTAGTGTACATGAGATAATTCAAGTTTATTAGAGGTGTGCACGGGATCGGGATCCCTCCCGAACGGGATCCCGATTCCGAAGATTTTGGTCCTGAATCCCTATCCCGAATCCCTCCCGATCGATTTTGAAAATCCCGATCCCGACCCCGAAATTGCTAAATCCCGATGAGCATTTTTAAAATATTTTCATTTTTGCATGATTTTGCGGTTTTTTAATTTTTTTTCTCTTTTTGTGGACAGGTCTGACAGGTCCTGCCGATTATTCCATCAGGTTTAATTATTTTTCGCTCTGAATGACAGCAATTTATGCGAAAAGAAAGTCTCAAAAAATTCTACGATTTTAGACGTTTATAATTTTTTGTCGTGAAGTGAATTCGATATTTTGTAATCAAGGCTTGCGATGATAATTTTCTGGCAATTTTTTTTGTAAATATTATCTATAAAATAAAAAAACACTAGTTTTGCTTCTTACCCCTCTAGTAGTTTAGGCCTTGGTTAGTAGATAGCCTCTTGAAAGGTAAGGTCTAAGCCTCAGCGGAAATATTCGTATTTTTCATTTTACCTGCGAAAATTTTTTCATCAGAAGCTTAGTCTTTGTGCATTTACAAAATTTTGAAATAGCATCAAGAAAACAGTTGTGAACGCTTGAAATCAGTGGAATTTCTTGGGACACTTTGTATTTTGCCTGATTTCTCATGGACTCGACAGATCGGCCAATCCCAAACTTTTTTTTTCTCTTAATCCCGATCCCGAATGATTTTTTAGCCCCATCCCGATCCCGAAATCCCTTCCGAGGCCGAATGCACACCTCTAAAGTTTATACTTGAAATGACGCCAGAAAGCGTGGCTATAATTTGAGTATATAGTTATATATGACTATGCCTGCAAATTTTTCGAAAAAAACATAGGTTATGAAAAACTTTTGAAAATTTCCAAATCTCCGAACACTTTTCATAACTTACATTATTTTTTTTCGAAAAATTTGTAGGCATAGTCAGATATAACTTCATGCTCAAAGTATAGCCACGCTTTTTGGCGTCAATTTAAGTATAAACTTGTATAATATCATATACACTAGAGCACCCACAAAATGTAACTCTCAAGCAGTTACAAAAGCCATAGCGCATTACTAAGCCATAGCGCCATTTCAAATTGCGCCAATTTAGATTGCGCCACATTCAAATTGCGCCAATGCAGATTGCGCCAATGCGAATTGCGCCAATTCAAATTTCGCCAAAATTAAATTGCGCCAGCGTAAATTGCGCTACTACAACCTTGCCAATTTCTGGTCATTTTACTGCAATTGATCATTGAATAACATGAAAACAGTCAGCCCTAAGGCACTTGTGCACTTGGGGGGGCCCCTTTTTAGTCGACTGTGAACAGGGTTCGAACGCCTCTTAAGTAATTCTTATACGCTAAAAACGATAAAAAAGTACTTTCCAAACAATTTCCGCACTAAAAAGTTCGATTTTTGATGAAAATTTGGTTACCAAAGGTCAACCGATTGCCTTGGTCCCCCAAGCTAATTATACCATAAAGGGTACCTAGATATTTTTAAAAAGACCGAAAAGATGGGATTGAACATAGTTTTGTTAGCTGGGGCCTACCGCACAAAAAACTCTGGTATGCATACTGTTTTTATGAATCCAGAGTCACTTTCGAGTGATTTGGGTCTAAGGTATGTGGGTGTGCGCATCTCAACCCCAAGCACAGTCGACTAAAAAAGGGGCCCCCAAGTGCACAAGTACCAGCCCTAATACTAGAAGGGAACAAAATTCGTCGAGATCAAATTTAAAAAAGTATTTTCCTAACTCTGATTAGAGTATATAGTGGCGCAATTTGATTATGGCGCAAATTGCAGTGGCGCAATCTGATATTGGCGCAATTCGCAGTGGCGCAATCTGGATTGGCGCAATTTGATTGTGGCGCAATATGAATCGGCGCAATTTGAAGCGCTTCCCCACTCGCTGCCCCAAAATGCCCCTGGTTTGGAGCAAGGTCGTGATCAAGGCAAATTTTTACGAAAAAAAAATATTTCAAAATTTTGATCTGATGTATTTTTTGTCAGGTGGATTTGCGATAATTTCGTTTGGCGTAAAAAAATTAAGAAGTTATAAAGAAAAATTAAATTAACTGAGGATCGAAAAATTCCATTTTCTAGTCAAAATACCCCCCCCCCCTAAAGTTCGTCCTCCTTTAAAAAGATTTGCCTTTTTTGGGACCCAAAATCTTTTTATTTTTAAAGAGGGGGGGGGACACTTCATATACGCATCGCCCTAGCTGACAGGTTCGACTATCACTGGCTGCATACCTTTTTTTTCTCCTTTTATTTAAAATTTTGTGTCAAAATGTAGCTAAGATCCTCAGCTTTCATTTAAGCTATTATACAGATGAAAAGTTGGTATAAAGTTAGGGCTAAAATATAAAAAAACGTTGAACCATGTCCAATTCGATGAAATCCTCAATAGGTATATCGCAGTACTTTTCGGTAGTATCCTGGAGTTGACGTTTTTCCCAATTCCTACTAATTTGTATGTCGTATGTCCTACTAATCCACCTTTACTATGACGCTGCTTTAGGCCGTGGGAAACACTCACTTTTTAGGTCACTTTTTGAAAACTTTAATTTTCAAAGTTGGTGTCCTCACTTAGGAAACCACATGGAGGCTCGCGATTGCGCTAATAAAAATCAAGGGTTGGTTGGGCGAAAAAAAATTTTCTGGTCAAAAAAATTTTCGGAAAATTTCTCATCAAAGAAAACTTTTTTTTGGTGCGAAAAAAAATTCGTGTTAACATAAAATTTGTTGTGCGCCATTTCCTTGCGCGTCGAATGAGCTAAAATTTGGGCGGATACGAGACCCGGAACATGGGATCTCCCTGTTTTGAGTTGGGTACTCAAAACCGAAAATTCGCGAAATATTCGATTTCGAAAAAATTCAAATTTTGTCTCGAGAGGAATTCGAATATTTGACCAAAAGTAATGCTTTAAAGAGCAGTTTTCATAGTAAATCGACCATGCTGAGCACGAATCCGCTGTTAGACTCACAGGTTGCTTATGAAAAAATTTTTGATTAATATTTTTCAACAAATGCGTTGCTGTCCCTTAAGGATCCCTCGAGGATATTCACATATCCGCGGGGGGAATACCGGGGGATTTAGTGGGTTAGTAGCCTTAATACTTGGATATCCCCTGGTTATCACCTGGAGATCAACTCCTGGTGAATACCCGGGATAGTGGGATAGTAGCCTCAATACTTAGATATCCTTTGGTTATCACCTGGATATATTCCAGGGACTCCTGGTAATCACCGGGGATATAGTGGGATAGTATCTTCATAGCTTGGATATATTCTGGTTACCACCTGGAGATATGCCAGAGGAGACCTGAAGACTACCGGAAGATAGCGGGATAGTAGCCTTAATACTTGCATGTCTCCTGGTTATCACCTTGAGATTTGCCAGAGGACTCTGGAGACTACCGGAAGATATAGCGGATAGTAGACTTGATACTTGCATATCTCCTGGTTATCACCTGGATATATTCCAGGGGACTCCTGGTGACTACCCGGGGATATAGTGGGATACTGACCTTGATACTTGTACATCCCCAGTAGTCTCCTGGAGTCTCCTGTCATATCTCCATTCTAATCCCCGCGGGAATTCATGGTTGGTTCGCTGCTGATTCAGACATAATGAAGCCAGTTTAGTCTGATATAGCAGCGAACCTTGAGCTAATGTATCTCAAATTCATTCTTTAGTTTCCGGTACTTAGATGACCGAGAAGGTCACTCACAGGATCACAGGTGACTCCAAGAGATAACTTATGAAATCGAATGATCAGGAGGTGATTAGTCAACGGACACCTGGAGATGATTTTTGTGTTACCAGGTGTAACACATAAATTCTTAACAGGTCTGATAATTTATAAATTATCATGGTTGTTCGCTGCTAATTCAGACACAATGAAGCCAGTTTAGTTTGATCAGCAGCGAACCTTGAGCTAATGTATCTCAAATTGATTCCTCAGTATCAGATACTCAGATGACCCGAGAAGATCACTCACAGGATCACATGTGACTCCAACAAATTACTCATAGGATCACATGATCAGAAGGTGATAAGTCAATGGACGCCTGGAGATGATTACTGTGTAACCAGGTGTAACACATGAGTTCTTAACAGGTCTGATAATTTATAAATTGTCATGGTGGGTTCGCTGCTAATTCAGACATAATGATGCCAGTTTAGTTTGATTCAGCAGCGAACGTTGAGCTAATGTATCTCAAATTCATTCCTTAGTATCAGATACTCAGATACTCAGATGACCCGAGGAGATCACTCAGAGGATCACAGGTGACTCTAAAAGGACTCCTGGAGATAATTTTTGTGTACCAGGTGTAACACATACATTCACAACAGGTCTGATATCCTGATAATCATCCTGGTAAGTTCGCTGCTAATTCACACCATGGAACGCAATTTCGATTAGATTCAGCAGCAAACCTCAGCGCTTGGAGCAGGGAGCGAAGCGACCTGCTGGACACCGCATGTGCGGTGGCGCGCCTTCTAGTCCACAACTACTATAGCGCTGCTTTCTATTGCCTGAAACATTCACTTTTTAGGTCACTTCCGGGCACTTTTAATTTTCGAAGTTTATGTCTTCACTTAGGAACCGCGTGTTGGCTCGCGATTGCGCTAATAAAAAGTTAGAGTTGGTTAGGCAAAAAAAATTTTTCTGGTCAAAAAAATTTTTCGGAAAATTTCTCATCAAGGAAAAAAATTTTTTGGTCCAGAAAAAAAATTCGTGTGTACATAATGAACGTTGTGCGCCATTTCCTTGCGCGTCGAATAAGCTAAAATTTGGGTGGATACGAAACCCGGAATACGGGGATCTCCCTATTTTGAGTTGGGTACTCAAAACCAAAAAAATTCGAAAAATTTGAAATTTGAAATAATATTTTTGTGGTCTCGAGAGGAATTCAAAATTTTGACTGAGAGTATTGGTTTTAAGAGAAGATTTTATAGTAAATCGACTATGCTGAGCACGAATCTGGCGCTAAAATTACAGGTTTGCAAATCGAAAAAAAATTTGCTCAAAAATCAGTCGAAAAGTGGCTTTTTGACAAAACCACAGGGGGACCAATGCATATTTTTTAGTGTCAAGGTTCGAAGCCTGGGGTGGCTGGTAGTGACAAACTGAGAAAAATTCCCAAAAAGGTCTGAAAATGCCCGAGATGGACAAAGTGCCCAAAAAGAGCCTGTATGGCAAAACAGGGAAAATTTTTCCAAAAGGGGCAAAACGCCTAAACTGGGCAAAATTGCCCAAAAAGAGGCAAAACGCCATATAGGGGCAAAATGACTGGAAATGGTAAAAACACCCAAAGTGGGCCAAAATGCCCCGAAAAGGGCAAAACGCCTAAATAGGCCAGCATGACCGGGAAGGGCAAAACGCCCAAATAGGGCCAAAATGACCGGAAAGGGCAAAACGCCCAAATAGGGCCAAAATGACCGAAAAGAGCTAAAACGCTCAAATAGGGCCAAAATGACCGAAAAGGGGCAAAACGCCCAAATAGGGCCGGCATGACCGGAAAGGGGCAAAACGCTCAAATAGGGCCAAAATGACCGGAAAGGGGCAAAACGCCCAAATAGGGCCGGCATGACCGGAAAGGGCAAAACGCCCAAATAGGGCCAAAATGACTGGAAATGGTAAAAACACCCAAAGTGGGCCAAAATGCCCCGAAAAGGGGCAAAACGCCCAAATAGGGCCAAAATGACCGGAAAGGAGCAAAACGCCCAAATAGGGCCAAAATGACCGGAAAAGGGCAAAACGCCCAAATAGGGCCAAAATGACCGGAAAGGGGCAGAACGCCCAAATAGGGCCAAAATGACCGGAAAGGGCAAAACGCCCAAATAGGGCCAAAATGACCGGAAAGGGGCAAAATGCCCAAATAGGGCCAAAATGACCGAAAAGAGCTAAAACGCTCAAATTGGCCAAAATGACCGGAGAGAGCTAAAACGCTCAGTAAGGCCAAAAAGGCCGGAAAGAGCTCAAACGCTCAAATTAGGCCAAAATGACCGGAAAGGGGCAAAACGCCTAAATAGGTCCAAAATGACCGGAAAGTGCAAAACGCCCACACTGGGAAAAAATACCCTGAAAGGCAGAAACACTAGAACTATTCTGTGAAATTCGGGGGCTGATGCGCCATCGGCGCAGCGTGCCTTCTAGTCCACAACTACTATAGCGCTGCTTTCTCTGTCTGAAACACTCACTTTTTAGGTCACTTTTTGAAAACTTTAATTTTCAAAGTTGGTGTCCTTACTTAGGAAACCGGGTGAAGGCTCGCGATTGCGCTAATAAAAATCGGGGGTTTGGGCGAAAAAATTTTTTTGGTCAAAAACACTTTTTGGAAATTTCTCATCAAGGAAAACTTTTTTTTGGTGCGAAAAAAAATTCGTGTTAACATATAATTTGTTGTGCGCCATTTCCTTGCGCGTCGAATGAGCTAAAATTTGGGCGGATACGAGACCCGGAACATGGGGATCTCCCTGTTTTGAGTTGGGTACTCAGAACCGGAAAATTTGAAAATTTTCGATTTCGAAAAAATTCAATTTTGTCTCGAGAGGAATTCAAATATTTAACCAAAAGTACTGGTTTAAAGAGCAGTTTTTATAGTGAATCGACCATGCTGAGCACGAATCCAGTGTTAGAATCACAGGTTGGCTTATGAAAAATTTTTGTTCAATGTTTTTCAACAAGCCTGCTGCTGTCCTTGAGGATCCTCGGGATATTCACATATCCGCGGAGGAAAATACCGGGGAATTTAATGCGATAGTTCTTTTAAAGCTTGGATATATTTTATTTATCACCTGGAGATATACCCGGGATTCCTGGTGACTACTCGGGAATATAGTGAGATAGTAGCTTCCAAGCTCGGATATCCTCTGGTTATCACCTGGCGATATGCCAGGGGACTCCTGGTAAATACCTGCAGATATAGTGGTATAGTAGTCACAATACTTGGATATCCCCAGTAGTCCCTGGAGTCTCCTGTCATATCTCCATTCTAATCCCCAGGGGAATTCCCAGACTATACTCTTTGCTTGAAAACCGAAGCAAAAATTTGTCTCACCCAAAAAAGTGGGTCGAGAAATTCCCCTCAGGATTAGAAGGGAGATAAGCCAGGGGACTCCTGGTGACTACCCGGGATATAGTTGCATAGTAGCTTCAATACTTGGATACCCCCCGGTAGTCTCCTGGAGTCCCCTGTCATATCTCCATTCTAATCTCCGGGGAATTCCAAGACATACCTTTTCTTGAAAACGGAAGCGAAATTTTGTCTCACCTGAAGAAGTAGGTCGAGGATTCCCCTGGGGATTAGAACGGAGATATGTCAGAGGACTCTAGACGACTACCGAGGAATGTCAGCGGAAGGTTTTTAATAAAGTTGGCTGAAAAGGTAGGGGCTGAAGCGCCATCGGCGCAGAGTGCCTTCTAGGATGATTTATGATGACACCTGGAGATGATTTTTGTGTAACCAGGTGTAACACATACATTCTCAACAGGTCTGATAATTTATCAATTATCATGGCAGGCTCGCTGCTAATTTAGACATAATGAAGTCAGTTCAGTCTGAACTAGCAGCGAACCTGGAGCTACTGTATCTCAAATTCATTCCTCAGTTTCCGGTACTTAAATGACCCGAGAAGGTCACTCACAGAATCACAGGTGACTCCAAGAGATAACTTATGAAATAGAATGATCAGGAGGTGATGAGTCAACGGACACCTGGAGATGATTTTTGTGTTACCAGGTGTAACACATAAATTCTTAAGAGGTCTGATAATTTATTTATTATCATGGTAGGTTCGCTGCTAATTCAGACATAATGAAGCCCGTTTAGTCTGATTCAGCAGCGAACCTTGAGCTACTGTTTCTCAAATTCATTCCTTAGTATCAGATACTCAGATACTCAGATGACCCGAGGAGATCACTCATAGGATCACAGGTGACTCTAAAAGGACTCCTGGAGATAATTATATATAACCAACAGGTGTCACACATACATTCACAACAGTTTTTTCATTCAAATTATGAACGTGGCAAGTTCGCTGCTAATTCACACTTAAAAATGCAATTGTGATTCGATTTAGCAGCGAGCCTCAGCGCTCGAAGCAGGGAGCGAAGCGACCTGCTGGACACCGCATGTGCGGTGGCGCGCCTTCTAGTACATACTAATTTGCAACCTTACACTCAAAATATAGCCCTGCTTCTTGACGTTATTTTCAGTATACGGTTGTACAAAATCATGTAAATTGAAACCCAAAAAAGTTAGTTCCTTAATAATACTGAAATCCTACCCCTCAATAGTACTCATTTCTTCCCAGGTCAAACCTTCGCTCGCTACCTGATTTTTCTGAAGTGATTTTGGTGTGTGAAAATTTCTATCTTGTTTTCCATGAAATTCTGACTCTAGAAAATCACTAAACAAGTGGACAAATAAATAAAATTGGTGGAGGCTCAGGCTATATAAGATTAAGTACGCATCATTTTGGCTGGTTTCCTTTGATTTTGATGGTCATTTGCTTGAAATCCCAAAATTGAGGCAGTTATTGACAGCAAAGCAGTGCTGGAAATGATTGCAATTGATTCCTCGATAGTTTTGACTCTAGAAGTCAGCAAACTTAGTAAAAAATAAAAAAAATGCACACCTAGCGGATAAGAAAAGTCGATTTTGGGCGATGCTTATATGAAGTGTCCCACCCCTTTAAAGGGCCATTGCCGTCCCCGACAACGAGAATTTTAAATGTTTGAATTCGCGCGGGACAGTTCTCTTTCGTCTTTCAGTGTACTCTTTTGACTTGCTTCGAATGACTCAAAAGAGTAAAATGAAAGACGAAAGAGAACTGTCCCGCGCCAATTCAAACACTTGAAATTCTCGTTGTCGGGGACGGCAATGGCCCTTTAAGTTTTAAGTCGAAATCTTTTTTTTTTCGCTTCAAAATAGCAATAAGCACTTGATAAAATGACGCTTTTCTTCAATAATGGTCAAAATGTCCTTTTTTCAAAATTTTGAGATGAGAACCCTGAGTTAACGTCATACTATTTTTTGTATATAAACTTATGTTCCACAAAAACCATCAAAAATTCTACATATTTCTATATAGTCTTTGGCATTTGTGGGTCGCCACTTTTGTGTTCAAGTCCAATTTTCTGCCAATTTTTGTGATCTCATGTTAGATATCTCACCGGAACCCTCAAGTTCATCATCTGGCTTTCTTGTAAGCACAAACACGTATAATTGAAGTTGCTTCTGAAATTTTTTTTCCTTGACTTCTAAATTGGAAGTGCTGGATTTCAGCCCGGATTTAAGGTGGATTTTTGTGTTTAAGTTTAATTTTCTACTATTTTTAACAAACCCAAAGGAACTCTTAAATACAACATTTTGGCTTTCTTTTAAGCATGAACGGCATAGAGGAGGGTACCCAGGAAGAGGCAGCAAGGAGGGGGCGGGAGAAGGGCTTGGAGGAGGGCGTGGGCTTAGGTTGGAAGAGGGTAGCAGGGATAGAATAGCCAGAAAACGGAGGGGGGGGGGTTCCCAGGAGGAAAGTAGACAGGAGGAGGTGCCTAGGAGGAGGGCAGCCATGAGAAGGGTACCCAGGAAGAGGTTAGCCATGAGGAGTGTACCTAGGAAGAAGGCAGCCAGGAGGGCGGGGTGTAGGCAGGAAAAGGGTAGCCTGGAAACAGGAGGAGGGTACCTAGGAGGAAGGTACCCAGGAGCGGAGTTTCCAGAAGGAAAGTGACCGTGAGGAGGTAAGCCAGGAGAAGGGTAGGAGACGGATACT
This sequence comes from Ditylenchus dipsaci, assembly GCA_004194705.1. Classification (NCBI taxonomy): domain Eukaryota; kingdom Metazoa; phylum Nematoda; class Chromadorea; order Rhabditida; family Anguinidae; genus Ditylenchus; species Ditylenchus dipsaci. The sequence continues at coordinate 157,969 of SADC01000100.1, forward strand.
CAGATGGGGTGTGTGAAATGAATTAATATTTACGTGACTTTTAAAATACAATAGTGGCGCCGATAGGCGCCTGTTGCCCAGTCTTTCACTATTTTCGAGAAAAATCAAAAAATTCCCACAAAGTCAGAAAGTTTTTAGTACCCGAAAATTACTAGTATTTCGAATTCTTGTGAAACCAAACTTCAATTTTCAAATATGACTTTTCAACTAACGGTACCTTATTTTGCAGCTTCTTTCTTGCAGCTTCAGAAAAAATCATTTACATATGTTTAGTCGATAATTGTGACCTAAAACTGCCCTTCGACCCAACAAATGATTCTCAAAAATACAAACTTATGTTTTTCTCCAAACCTTAGGATAGCATATCTCAAATTTGAATTTGCAACTAACTCAGCATCTTTTCATAATAATAAATAAACTTTGAAATAATATAAAAAAGTTTAGCAGAAAAGTTCGTTTTAAAATTGCGATTTTCAAGAATAAGTTATAAACTTGACGTGTCCTTGTTCCCTCTGTAAATTTTTTGGTCACAAATTTATTATATTTTATTTTTGGATCACAATTAAGCAAATTTAGTCTCAGTTTGTAGCTTAGACACTGAACGTGGTCACTAAGACTAAATATTAAAAAAAACAGATGAAATAAGCTCAGAATAGTGTTTTAAAGCAATATTTTTTTTTTGAAAAAGTTTGAAAAAAAAACAACAGGGCGGACCAAGGCAATTTTTGGTACCAATTTGGTACCGGTGCGCATCAATGGGTTAAGCGGTTTCCATGCATGACCTGATCCGAAAAACCACAAACGGAAAGGAGATACACCCTCTCCGTCATTTTTAAACCTTATAGTAAAATTTCAAATTCATCTCAAGACAACAAACATTTAAACTTTGTAAAAATTCGAACTTTAATTTTTCTGTCTTGAGAGTTATTTGAAATTTGGCAGTAACTATAAGGTTAAATCGTGCTTTTTTTTGCGAATCGACCATGCGGAACACGAATCAGTTATCAGAAATGCAGGTTATCTTACGAAATTGAACTTTAACGTCAAAATTTTCGAGAGGATTGCTAAACACTCTAAAAGCATGTTTACACTTGACTTCAAGTAACTGTTTTCGTAGTTTTTTCTCGCTCTGTCGAATAGCATATAATGTTTCCTAAACGGACGACCTTATCACACGTGATTTTGCACACTTAAAGGGGACACTGCAATTAAGGCGAGAACCATCAATTTATTTTTATCTTGACTATTTTCTACAAGCGTTCTACCTGATCCGAAAAAAGTTTTCTGGCTACTTTTTAAAAGTAGGATAACGTCATAAATATCAGATTTGAGTTGAAATGAGTGAAAAAAAAACGATTTTTGAAAGATTGCTGGTCCCCGCCTTAATTTGCTGTGTAACGCGCTAGTATGCCCCGTCAAGAGCAATTTTGGCTCTAGTAAACAATACGTTTCCATTTTTTGCATCGGTCCCCCTACTGTCCTTTATTGAAAAACACCTTGGTCCCCCCTGTTGTTTTGATGGTAATCATGATTAAGGTGATCATGTTAACTATAATCACCATGATTACTATAATCACCAAAAGTTGGATGTACCACAAAAACCGCCAAAATTACAGATTATGTCTATTAAGTAATAACACAGTTTTTGAAAAATTAACTCAAATGTTCAAATTACCGAAAATCTTAAATTTTTCTATGGTAAATTTCATAAAAATATGTCAATAGAAAGCTCATGATCTGAGCTTTCAAAAAAGCCATATACAAACCTCCCTATATGATAACATTTTACAAAACAATTGAAACAAATTTGCCTTTGCTGATTTTTAAGGGTCTTAATTGAAGGGGTGCTCACCCCTCAAAACAAGCAATTAGTCAACTCCTCGACCATATAGGTCCAACTGCACAAGATGGCCGCTGAACCGTTATAGTGTCAAAAGCAAGTTCAATTATACTTGTTTGAGCTTTAAAGATAGCTAAGATGTTGTACTTTAGTGTTCTGGAAAGATATTGGGCTGCAAAAGAAACAGCGTAAGACACAAACACCCCTGCCTCCCCCGACCCAAATACTATATCGAGGTTACATGACATTGTACTAATCTAAAATTTTGCAATTTCTTTTCTTAATCACGTCTGAAATCGACCTTAGCCCAACAAGCAGTCTTAAATTTTTCAAAATTAATCAAATTTGCCATTTAAATTTAAACGAATTTGAAGTCTTCTAGCATTTGTCCTACAAGGAATACAGTATCGACTAGCCAGATAACTTGGCGTTTTATCTACTCGAACAAACTTTTTCAATCATCCATTATATTTTACAGGCAGCAAACCAAGGCAAAGAGACGCCGTTTCTCACAGAAATCCCAATTTTGTTTATACTGACAATCCTTATTTGCTTACTGCGAAGTGAGAAATGGTCCGGATATGTCGCAAAAAACCAAACGAGTGAGGATTTTTCTACTGTATTATTCCATTAAATTTTTTATGTGTAAATAATTTGGCCAGATTTGGTGGTGGTGATTACAAGCTGCAAATTGGTTTGTTTTACTTACTATCCAGGTTTTTTGATGATTGTAAATGGCAATAATGTTTTCTTGTAATGATAATGACCCTTGTTTTTGTCAGCTCCTGATTGATTGATTGTTGCCTTACATATTAACATAGCTTTTTATGATCAAGTCACAATTTTAGATGGGAAAAGTACGATCCAATTGGGCATGTGATTGTGAACACCAGGATTTTCGCTTTCAAAACACCGCTCAGGCTAGAATTGCAAAACAGGCTTCCCAAGCCGCTCAAGTTTTCGACTGTGGATTTGTACAGAAAAGTGAGTAGGCCTTTTTGCATTGCAGCCGCACTACTGCAGTTCAGTCCGCTGACTCATTAAATTTTTAGCTGGCAGAGTCAGGCAAAACCTTAGGACTAGTAATCAACGCCACAAATACAGAGAGATATTACGACCGAGCCGATGTGGAAGGGATGTCGATTGGGTACAAGGCTCTTCTCTGTCCCGGTCGTGGCTTTCTAGATCAAACAGATCTGGTTATGCAGTTTTTTAGTGAAATCGATGAATTTCTGGCAGCAAATCAGGAAAATGGTAATCTTGCTTTCTTAAAATACTTTTTTGTGGGTTTTCGGCTAAACGCTGTCCAAGCTTTGATGTTCTGCGGTCAATTTTCGGTATTTTACGGCAATTCTAAACTGCACAAAAACAATTGCCTATTTTCAAAACTATGGTTAACCGACTATCACGAAAATTCTTGTGTATTGTGAATAGCCGAATTCTACTAGAGAATTTTCATTTCCGACTGCTCTTCTAACAAATCCTTCTTGTGAGTTATAATTTATAAGTAATATAAGTAATAAGTAACAATGCTATCAACTATAAATACCTCGGTGGCTTAGGGTTAAAGTAATATACTTCGATCAATATGATTGCAGGTTCAAACCCCGCTAGTTGCATTCCTTAATTATCAAATCTTACTGCCGAGCCGGTCTAAAAAAAGCGATATCTCTCAAACGATATGAATATTGCTTGACAACCGCTCAGGCTAAATCAATTTGGGCAAACCAAAGCAACTGGGATAAGGCGTAGCAGTTCAGTTAATTCATCTGGCTAGTGCTCAGATAACCTTTGCACATTTTTTTACATAGAAAATTTCCAGTATACTTTTAGTAGAAACAATTTGAAAAACATAGTTTTAGATCTTCTCATTGGCGTGCATTGCACCAATGGAGTGAACCGGGCTGGATATTTGATCTGTCGATATCTGATCGAGAAAATGGGCTGGAGTTCCCACGAAGCACTAGAAGGTTTTTGCAATTTTTGATTTAATGTCTTACTGCTATTGACTCTTGCTACCATGCCACAATGTTTTCCAAAAAATAGATATCTAGACTCGCAGTGTCCTCTGAGAAGTCTTCTGAGAAAACTCAGAATTTTAAATTTTATCATGAATGTAGGAATCACTAGCTCCTAAATTTTTTTGACAGATATTCTAAATTGTTTCAATTTTAGCCTTTGAGAACGCACGTGGCTATCCTATTGAAAGAGGTTCATACGTGCAGGCCTTGCACAAAGCAGACCGTGAAAACCGCTTAAAAAAGAAGCGCGCCTCCCAAACTAATGAAGTGACTGCTAGTGGAGACTTTCAAGAAAACGAGGATGAGGAGCAGAGTGAAAAAGAGCGCAAGAGAAAACGCAAACGAAGGAAAGAGATTGAGGCACAAGCTGAGGATGGAACACAAGGAACTGAAATGCCTGGTTTTGACCCCACGCTTACTGCTCAGATGATGCAACAGTTTTTCCAGATGGAACAGGTGAGTGTTTTTGTCGTTTTAGCTTACTCAGTGGTAGTTGCCTTTCCTATATAGATCTTTAAAGTTCGAAAAAACTTTGATAAACAGCTTGTGAAAGATACCAACGAAAAATTTGCAATAAATCAAAAAAAAATCTGGGTAAAAGGTGTTGCACCCAACTAGGATTCGAACTTGACTCAAACGGTGTATGACTAGCGTTTTTTTAAATTTATATGTTTTTTTTTCAAATTATCGTATTCATTATTGTGTAAATGCGTTTCTGATGCACCTCAGTAGCTAAAATATTCTCAGAAATCCGGATCATTCAAAAGAATTTTTAAACGATGCTTGGATGCAACTCAAGTTTAGGTCGTATGTGAATAAACAAGTTTTTTTAGGTTCCATTATGGTATAAGATATATGTGGAATTTTCAGCTGCGAAAAAAATTGCGACTAAGCAGCTAGCCTCCCATAAATCTTGGTTAAAAGTTTTCGGACCCAACTAGGATTCGAACTTGACTGAAACAAACTATAGCAATTTAAATTTATAAAAAAGTTTTTAGCGGTTCAAAGAAGCTGCTCAAGTGGCTGTAGTGGATCAGTCCTTCCAGTCTCCGTTCCAGCCGTCCCCATACCCACTGCTCAGCAGCCACAGGCTGTGGCTGCTGTAGGTATCTCGAAGCTAAAGTCCAAGCCAGCCCCCAAACACCAATTTGCTATCCCATCCGGAGTTGCCAGTAGTTCTACAAATCCTCTGCTTGCTGCAAGCAAAAAAAGCAAGGCAGTCAGCTCGGCGGTGATAACAACTGTAGAGAGCAAACCTGTGACAGATTTGAATGATCAACTTGAGGATATAGGAGACAGCGATGAAGACGAGGAGATTTCAACCACAACTATTGTAATGATTAAGGATTTTTTACTTAGTGATTTGGAAAAAATCTGCTTCTTATTTTACAGGACTATGAATCAATGGGCAAGGTGGATGTGGTTGAAGTCTCAGCATCTCAGCAGCGTCGTCAGCGCAGGAAAAAACTGGAGAAAAAGTTTGCAACGATGAAAAGAGGCAAATTCTGGGAGATCAATGAGCTCCGAAAAGACGGCGGGTTTTGAGTCCACAAAATTATTGATTTCTCCAATACTTTTTTCGTGTTTGTTTTTTCCTCAAATGATTTACAGTTTAAAATCTGAACAAAAATTACGAAAAGTAGTTACTTGGCTTCTAAGTTTCTTTTCTTCATTATCACGTCCGTCAACAAACAATCAAGTTCGAACCCTGATTTGATTTACCCCATTTTAAATCCTAATTTATAAAGGTTTTTGCAAGATCAAATGTCTATGATTTAACAGGAGCTTCAAAAAAGACATTGAAGTTTTTCAAAACAAAATTTTTGTCTTGGGGCACCAAGGTAGCCAAGGTAGTTTTTTTAGAACCTGAAATGTGAACTTGGTCCTTATTGCACAGAATTAATAATTTTTTTTGAAAAAATAAGGATAAATAAATCCAGGCGGGATTCCAACTTGAAGGCATTTTTCCGCCTGAAAACCGATAATCGGATTTTGAGTACCCTTGTTTCTGATCAGATTGCTCTAAAAAGTAAAATTCTTCCATTTTGTAAATTTCTACAATTTTCTGTCTGGTTGAGAATAATAGATCTCATTGTTACTTTTATGAATCTGTCTTTTTATTTGTTTTAAGAATGTCTAAATGTCGACTTTTGTGTTCTAATTTTCTCTATAACAAGTAAAGTACTAAATAACCTTCACTATTCTCCATTTTGATTTTTTAAAGCTGTTTTGCATAAAAATATTCTAAAAAGAGTCTTACAAAAATGACGCTTCTGACATTTTTTCCAAATACCGTATTTCCTCTAATAACTCACCCTGCTCTAATAACTCACCCCCTCAACTTTGAGGGCCTATATCTCAGCTCGGAACAAATATTTTTCAAAGCTGTTTATTGCGTTTTCTTAATTCCCACGAGCTCTACCGATTCCAGTTTTTAAATTTAATATTTTTACCCAAAAATCTCGAGATCGACCTCAAATTTTCCAATTTTGAGCGATCCAAAAAATAACTCACCCGGGTGAGTTATTAGAGGAAATACGGTATGTGCGATATACTACTTAACTAAAGTCCAATGATTTTGACAAACCGTTTTGAGACCATAGTATTAAATCCTCTCTATTAGAATATTATTTGCTAAATCATGCAAATAATTATTAACAAATAAAATATATTTTATTAAAGATTAAATTTTGTCTTTATATGCACAACAAAACAGCTTCTTCAAAAACATTGACTCTTTTGTGTTCTTTTTTGTAGAAAAAATGCAAGTGTCAGGGATTAAAAATGTTGTGGTTGAGATCAAAGACATGCAACTGTCCTCCTCCGATATCCTCAGTCCAGCTGTCATCTTGTCATCGCCTATGGAACAAAGAAATTTGTCCAATAAAAGCAGATTTATAAACCTCTACTCAGAGAGGTTAAAGATCTGTGCAATTTCTTTTGTTTTATATGCACAGTTGAAAAATTGGAACTCATCTTACATACCGTATATTCTCGATTAGAAGGCCCCTCTCTAATAGAAGGCCCTCTCTAATAGAAGGCCCCCTTGAGGACCTATATATCAGCATAGAAAAAGAAATTCGCAAATCTGTTTTTCGCGTTTTCTTAGTTAACACGAGCTTACCTGATTCCACTTTTAAAATTTTAGTTGAGCACGCAAAATCTCAAAATCGACCCAAATTTTTTCCGACTTTTTTAGGGTTGAAAAATAGAAGGCCCGGGCCTTCTAATAGAGAATATACGGTATGTTACTACCTAAAAAACCGATTTTTCTTGCTGCTGCTACACTTTCCTACTTTTTTCACTTTTTGGTGATAATTGTATTATTTTGTGGAAGTATTAAGAAATTGTACACAGTCGACTATATCCATAGTGATCAGCTCGGCATAGTGATCAAGTTTTTGTTCATGATTCGGTTGATCTACAAAGGAATTGAGGCAATTCGACCTCCCGCCATAGTGATCAGATTTTGTCGGTAACTCAGATGATCACTGTGGAAAGAGTCAACTGTAGTTGCACTTATTTTCACTGAATGATCTGTTCGAAAAGCTAATCAGTTGATCGAGTCGAATGGCTGCAAAATATGGGTCTCATTTATTCTTAAAAGACCTTGTTGATGCAAATGAGAATTTGACAAATTCAAATGCGCGCGGGACACTTCTTTTTCGTCTCTCACTGTACTCTTTGGAGTTATTTCAAACGACTCAAAAGAGTAGAGTGCGAGACGAAAGAGAAGTGTCCCGCGCGCATTTGAATTTGCCAAATTTTCATTTGCATCAACAAGTATGGTCCTTTAAAGAAAGTGCACGTAGGGATGACAAATGAAAATATCGAATCAATATTTTTGCAAATGTTCCCAAAACATGTATCTACGGTCCGAACTCTAAATAACATTCACCCCCGGGAATGGCCTGGGGAAAGTTATGAGAAAGATGAAAGTTATGAGGGTGATCGCTTTATAGAGCGTCAGGTCTCGAAGAAGCCTTGGGTTATAAAAGGGTTTTCAAGAGAATTTGTACAAACAAACACCTAATTTTTTCAGACACTTTCAGCAGCAAAATTTCTATTGAGCTACAAAACAGTCGGTAATTTAGTTACGTTTTATTTTTTTCAAGTGTCCTTTGGCCAGTAAGTCACCCATTTTTTGTATTACTATAGCATTTCCTCTAAATTACGGCTGTTTTGTTAATGTCAACGTGGTGGTTCACACTTCGAAGCCTTTCCCTTCGACCCAATTGATGCAACCACAACTGAAATAGATGGCCAGATTGAGCGAACCAAGCACAGTGGCACGCTTTTGTTTTCTAATTAAGACTCAAAAATCCACCGGTTTTCAGGCAAATTCATCGCCGAACTTCTCGAAGAGCAGATTTGAAACTTAGGCAAACACAAGATCGTTGCTGTCGTCACCGCCGCTCATTCAGTGAATGATCGGCGGTATGCGTGGGACGCTTCCTCGATGGATGCATTCACATGGTGGAAGGCTTTGCTCTCGAAAACTCTGTTGTGCAAGATCGTCAAGGTGCTCCACAACGTCCCGATCACTGCTGCCCCGACAGAAAGTAACTGGTCGCTTCGAGGGGGAATTCATGCGAAGCCTCGGAACCGGTTTGTTTTTAGTTGTTTGAGTGACAGGTCCTTAGGTTTACTCTCAGAGTGAAGGTGGACACGGCTTCACAAGTGACATTTATCAAGCAAGTGCAGACCTTTGCAGACATCTTCAAGAAAGTTCGCGTGGAGCAGCAGATCGAAGAAATGGAAACAGAAATTGAAGAACCGATTGAAACTAATAATGAGTTCGAAAAATTTGATGTATTTATGCCTGACTTTTATTGAACTGTTTGTTTTTGCTTGATGAATGGATTGTGCATTTTTGTCCAAATTTGTTCATTTCTGTCCGGAAAACTTTCCGATTCTATTCTGTCAGGACAATTTCACAACCCTAGTTTAAAATAGCGTCACAAAAAATTTTTGGTTGCAGAAAAAAACTTAGAGTGCTCCAGGACAAAAAACTTTTACTCCTGTTCTTGACTCCCAGCTTCAAAATCTTGCTCTTGGCTCTGCTAATGGCTTTTAAACTTTAAATTTTTGCTCCTGCTCTTGGCTCGCAGCGGAGTCAAGAGCAGAGAGTTGCCAAACACTGCTTGTCACATAGATGAACCAAAGACTGGCCATTTTGTCTAATGTTCATCGTAAATTTCTGCTTAGATCACCAATATTTTACCATAATTTTTACGAAAAATCTCAATTTAACTTGTTTCTGCAAAAAACACAAGAAAAGTAGTGTGAAAGCAGACAATGAAAAATGGTATAATAGTAGTTATGGAAAGGCACAGAGGGTATCTTTTTGGTAGATGGTTTTGGGCCGATGGGTGACTGCTCCTGCTGCGGACATAAATAAATTAGTTTAGTAGTGGAAGAGAGGCAGTGTTTTTGTTCTGGTTCTTCTTCCACTCCTCCTCCTCCCATCTTATGTATATAGAGATTGTTTGGGGGTTGGCGAGTGGACATTGAGGAGAGGAGGAAAGATGAATGAGAAAAGCAAGGACACCATTTGCTTTTAATAAAAGAGGAGCGGGCCAGGGAATAGGTTATTCCGACAGCTTTTGTGGTGTTATTTTGATGCTTGTGAACATTTTGGAGTGATTTGGCTAGTTTACCCAGAATTTTTTTTCCAAACTTGCTATCTCAATGATTTCCTGTGGGTTTTGACTGATCCACCATATTGTAATGTTATTTTTTTAATGTCAAATGTGTTTTTAATTTGTAAATTAAGCAAAGCACCCTAACTTCTAACCTTAGCTGGGCCCAACCATTTTTTCCAATTTTCAAAGCCTTTTCCCAGATCTTATTTGTCAGTGGTTCCGAAAATTGTGAGGATTCTAATTTCGATAAACAATAAAAGTGTTGTCATTAAGAATTGCGTTTTTTATAATAAATCAAAATACAATTATTTTTATTTCTGACTGCAGTGAAAAAAATTTTAGCGCTGTTTTTCCATGTGGAAAAAACCCACTCATCCTGGGTCCGATTTTCCCCGTCCATAACTGTAGAAATTCTCGTATATTGACGAGAATTTCTACAGTTATTTACCTACATTTATCGACAAGGCAATAACTGACTCAGGATGAGTGGGTCTCATGCTGAGTCAAAAAAGTTTATTGGGATGCATATTTCATGATCACACTCTCTTTTCAAATATTCGGTGAGCTTATATCAAGAGCCAAGTGTCTGAACAGCAAAACTTTTATTGTTTGCTAAAGCAATCGGTATTATCTCTGCCACACACATTCAATTTTTCTTTTGTCTACACTGAATTTGTTTGCCGGCGTGCTGATACAGTGCTTGCGTATCCATAAAATAGTCATCGTTAAAATACTGTTAATCAAATTTCTTATTGTTTTTGGCAGAAGTTCACGATAGAAGATGAGTAATAAACTTTTTGAAAATATTCGTCTTATACTCACTATGTGGTGAAAACAATTTCAAGAATGGGCTCTGCAATGTATGATCTCAAAAATATACTACTCTTTTTCACTTTATTGCCGTTTATATGTCCATATGAAGGTAAATTTTTAGAATAAATTGATATTTAATCAAACTGAAAAGTTTTTTTAGAATTTTATATTTAGAAAATTTATCTTTTATCCAAAATTTTATTATTAAGCGGTCTGGCTCAAAAAATTAAACAGCCGCAAATTTTTCGCTCATCCAATATCGAAATTTTCTTTTCAGTAAATGCTGTAGAGATCCCCCTACTAGCCAAAAACAAACACTCCATCCAGCTTTTGACCATAGACATAACTGCCAGAAATGTAAGCTCAGCTCAACCACCAATAGTCAGCTCAATTGATGACAATTTCCCTGTTTCCATCACTTTTGACGTCAAATCGGTAATGGAAATGTTACAAAATGTTGTATCTAATACAATCTTTATGAGCTTCTTATTCAATTTTTTTCCTTTTTTTGAAAATTACAAAAAGTTTTTCAGAACTCAATACTCCACATTGAGGGCTGGTCCAAGACCATGCATGATCGCATCCAAATCCACTCCCAGTCGCCAAAGATAAATCGCAAAGAGTTCCGACGACAGAGTGGAGTGTCCGAAGAAGTCACAGGATTGGCTTTCGACTGGATCACCAACAAAGTGTACATTGGAGTTGAGAAGACGGCAAATGTGCGCAATCTGGGCAAAATTGAAGTATGCTCCATGAATGAACTTTTGTCAGCCAATTCTTCTACAACAACAGCAAAGGAGAGTCCGATTTGTGGAGTTTTGATGCATAAAGAGCTGGATTCTCTGCACTCTTTGGTGCTCGATCCAATTGATGGGTGAGTGTAGTTTTAATAAATTATCACTAGGTAAAAAGTCGGGTGACCAAAAATTGGGGGATTTAAAACACCAAGATTTTTAGTCTTTTTTTGTTACTTTTTTATAAACTATTACGCGTTACTTACAACAGATTATTCAAAAAGATCCATTTGATCCCGAAAATCCCTTTATTAAATCCTCAGACGAAAAGACAGAAGACTTGGACTCAGAGAATTGCTTGACGAAGGCTTCTAATCAGCAATTGTAATCATCACCATAAATAATCACTAGGTCAGGCTGCGCCACTCAGGCTGCGCCTCATCTCCAAAAACTTTTTGAGCTGTCTGGCAGCATTAAACTCTACTGATATTGTTCTTCTTCTTCAAGAGGAAAGCTGGCCATGTCGCTGATGCTTCTGTTTAATTACTGAGCATGGGAAAACGCTGAATTTAATTAGAAATAAATGGGAAAATTTTGGAGAATCTTAAAAATTAAAGGTTAATCATTTTTTCTGCAGCTAATTTACTTTTTTGTAGCGAAAATGTTTTTTTTGGCAATTTTTTTTGTAGCTAATTTACTATTATTTGTGGCAAATTTACTTTTTTTTGTGGCAAATTTATTTTTTCTGTAGCAAATTTACTTTTTTTGTAGCAAATCCGATTTTCGTCTGTAGCACATATACTTGAGCCAGCTTATTTATTTCTAAAAACTTCAGAAATATATATATATAACTGTCGATACGCTTAATACGCGTATCGTTTTTAGTCTTTTTAGACCAAAAACCGGTTTTCGAGAAAACCAAACCGAGAATTTCGGTATGGTCTAACAAATTCCTGAAAGATCATAGGCAGTTGTTAGAAGATCCCACTTGTACCCGGCTATTTGGCAAACATTCTTTTCTTTACAAGAAAAAACGTTAAGATCCAAAAATGTACGGACTGAAGTGTTGCTCTTCTGAAAGTGATGGAGCAAAATGTGGCTAGAATTGATAGAATTATCATCATTCATTTGTATTGATGGTAAATTAGGTAAGCTTGCGCAATTTCATTACTTATCCATAAGAGTTTGTTGAGTAATCAATCAGCCGAGAGAGTGCAGGGTGTGTGTGTTAGATTAGACCTAGAGCCCAGCGGCTTTACCAACAATTGATCCCCGGTCTTTTATGAAGTCAAAGTCTTTCATAGACTCAGAATACAAGTTTTGAGAATTTAGAATAAATAAATAAGCACACTACCTTAAGTATATGTGCTACAGACGAAATCGGATTTGCTACAAAAAAGAGTAAATTTGCTACAGAAAAAAGTAAATTTGCCACAAAAAAGAGTAAATTTGCTACAAAAAAAAATAAATTCGCCACAAATAAAAGTAAATTAGCTACAAAAAATGATTAACCAAAATTAAAATCAACCCCAGTCAAAAAAATCAAAGGACCTGATTTTTCTGTCTCTATTAGGGACAGAATTAGATCCCAATTAGACTATTACAGAACTTTTTTTTTTAAATATCGTGTTTGTATAACAATTGCAATATTGTAGCTACATGTACTGGCTGAACCGTATTCACAGACGCATTGAAAGAGCTTGGATGAACGGTGAACACCACGATAGACACCCTTTTCATGAAGCAGCTCAAAACTCCAATCAAATAGCCCTGACTAGTGGTCTAACCCTGGACTCTAATAGGCGGGCACTTTTTTTTATTCGCACCTACACCTCAGCTATTACAACTTCTGGCACATCCAGTAGCAATAGTGCTCATCCTTCTTCAGAAGTAGTTATGTGCAAATTGTACGATAGAACCTCTTGCAGTGTCCTAGTCAGCAAAGTGGAGGCTTTTGATCTTGATGTTTTTGGGGTGAGAATTTGTGGTTTACTCAAGAAAGTCATTTTTTGTCGATATCAAAGTTTTCACGAAAATTTTTTAAGGGCCATTTTATTTAAACCGTTTTTCAAAATTTTGAAGTTATTTTTACTTATAGGGTTTTTCAACAAAAAACGACTGACGTGGGGGAGGGGGGGGGATCACGTACCCCGCTGAAGCTGAATCCGCCCCTAAATGAAAAAAAATGTTTGTGGAATTGTGGTTTTGACCTACTTTTGCGGAAAAATCCATAACAAGTTACCATCTCGACACTACTATGATATAACCTTCCTGAGTACTTCTCGGAATCATGTCTAAGGTAAGTGAGTGTGTGCATCTTCAAGTCTCAAGCCCCCATAAAAGCCCCCATCAAAACTATGTTTAACATCTTAATATTTTTTGCCAGTTGGCCACCCTTGACGGTATCTTTATATCGAAGTAGCACTATCATCTGCCTGGTTACAAAATGGGTTATTACTTGACTGGGGGTCATCCACAAAAATATGTCAAAACACATTGCCATAAATACGATTTCGAGGCAATCGGGCTGCATTATTAGAGAGAATACGCTACCCGATTTTAATTAATTTTTGATTTGACAGTATAGTAAACAAATTTTAGAACTATCTAATATGGACCACTATATCAGCAGGCAATAATAGAAACAGTCGTTCGTCAATAGGCGTTCAAATGTGTCAAATAAACACTTGTTCAAATGACCAAATATTCTCTATTGCTAACACTAGCTTAGTGGAGTCCATCCGAGTATTCGACTCTTCAAAACAGCCCCAACGACTCAATCCCAACCCTTGCGGCGAGAACAATGGTCAGTTGAAAATATCATGAATTAAACTCTGGAATGCATTTTAAACTGCAAACTTTAGGCAAGTGTTCCCACCTGTGCCTACTAATCCCTGGAGCTCCATGGAGGTCTTGTGTCTGTCCTATTGGCATCAAACTCCAAGAAAATGGCCTAACATGTGGGTCTAAACACGGCCAAAACCTGCTATTGGTAGGTGCATCTGGTGGCTTATACTCCATATCCTTGGAAACCCCGATTACATACCTCAATCCATCATTGTCACTTCGAGGGCGAGTACTGAAACAGACGGAGATTATGTGGAAGGGGAATTATACAAAGGAAATGGCATCCAAAAGTATGCAGACATAGACTTTGACCCCGTGGAGTCCAAATTTATTGGATTGATAGAGATGCTAGAGCTATCAAGAGGTGTCTGCTAAACGGCAGTGGATATGAGGTCAGTGGATATTTTAGAGAGAAAAAATTTAATATAACAGATGTAATCTGGTGTACGATTTGTAAGCGACTTTGTTGCATTCCGGTATTCGATCGGGCTACCAGACAATTTCTAATATTTTTAGAATTTGTCGCGCGACATTTTCTAATATTTTTCGGTAAATTCGGGACAAAACAACCGAATTTACCGAAAAATATTAGAAAATGTCGCGCGACAAATTCTAAAAATATTAGAAATTGTCTGGTAGCCATTCGATCGGCATTCTAAAAAAATGCTAAAAAAAACTTTGTGAAAGGTAGCACAAAAGAGTAAAAGTATTTATACTGTCAGGAAGTCAGGAAAAATGCAAGTCAGGAAAAATGATTCGGTTCATACTTTATACTCAAGCGATGTTGCAATAAGCAATACTTCGTTCAAGTATTGCGAGGCCACCAGATGCTGTTTTCACTTTTAGAAAAAGGTTTAAAAAAACACAAAACCGCAAAACCAAAATTTGCGCCAAAAAGTTAATTTGCACCAAAAAATATCAATATCAAAATTGTGGACTCGCAACTTACAATCAGTGTTTTTCAAGAATCAAAGTCATGTTCAAGGTGAAAGTAAAACTTGACTTTATAAAGTCGAAGCCATTTTTCTCTATTTTTGTAAGGAAAACGTGTCTGAATTTTTTCCCCTCCCTGAAGTCAAGATTTTACGTACTTTTGATAATCTCGATGATTAATTTTTGAAATGAGATATAGCTTAAAGTCAAGGTAAATCGCCTAGATTTTACCTCGACTTTAGCCTATATCTCATCTCATGAATTTATTATTGAAATTACTTACATTACATTTTTGCTCTTTGGCCAGTTGTCTTTGGCTATTCTATTCCGAAACGTCACAAGGATGGCGATTTTACAGCTTGTGTCTTGAAATGGCCACAGTTTTGCCAATAAGAACCGCGCTTCCCAATATAACGATATCCTCTCTTCAAAAAGTCGTGTCGTTTTATCGAAACTCGACTGTATCTCAGCAACCAAAACAGTTTTGACCAAATCCCTAATTGCTGTTCTGGAAGTTGCCTTCAGACAAAAAAATTGATTTTCTTAAATTTCTTCGATCGATAATTATCCATCAGCTATACCTAAATAACTTAATATTCAGGAAGTCGTGACTGAAAACTTGAGCAGTGAATTGAACGAGATCGTGGTGGACTGGCTGGGCAGAAACTTGGTCTGGATCATGGATGGTCGGATTGAATTAATGAAGTTGAGTGATTCAGCACCTTCGATAAAGTAACTTCCGCCAATCTTGACCTCACGATCAATGCAAACAAAAAAAGTTTTAGAAAAACATTAGTTTCCAGCGCACTCTACCAGCCTCGAGGGTAGGAAACTTAAAGCATTCTTCTACGTATAGCCTTCTTTTCTAGTCTATCAGTAGACTATCTGAACGGCAGAATATATTTTTCCAATTTCTACGCTAATCAACTGAAGATTGAGAGTATGTTGATGGATGGAAGTGACCGAAAGGTTTTGGTAAGGCATTTTATATTTTTAAACTTTTTTGCTTCACTCTTTTAGACGCCCCTCCCCTCCTAAATTCGAATAGCTGATTCGTAGCATTGTAATTTTGACCCATTTTTTTAAAAAATTTCGTCATCCAAGTTAAGATATGTTCACAAATACCCGAAATTCCGCACCCAGACACACTCCCGCACCCACCTCCAGACCCAAACTTGTGTTCACAATAAAGTTTGAACTAGTCAAAAGATACGAGTGTGGTTGCAGGTGTGGCAGTGAGTCTGAGTCCACTAATTTTGTAGCTCATCTCACGGGTTACAAAATGAGTGGTGACTCGCCTGAGAGAAATTTACAACAAAATTGGGTCAAAATCACAATGCCAAAAACAAGGTTTTGAACGCAAGTGGGGCCTCTAAATAGAGCAAATACAGTATAAATTTACGTCTAATTCAGTTGCTGCTGCCTAAATCTTCTTGGCTGTCCGCTATCGAGCTAGATGTAGCCGAGGATTGTATTTATTGGACAGACACTGCCAAATTTACCATCAACAAGGCCAGATTAAGCGATGGGCACAGGATGGGTGTGGTCGCTAGAGATCTGAAAACTCCATATTCTATAACGAAAATAGGTGAACTTTCTAATTTTTTTTAAGGAGTAACATAAAATTTGAAACAAAACGACGTGGCTTGATGGTATCCTGGGACGGTATTTCAATATTTTTTGATCAGAGTTTTACCAGAGTCAATGTAGTGGATCATGGTAAAATAAACGGAATTGGGCGCAGGAATAAAATTGTGGCTCAAATGTAATACAGTCAACCCTCGATTTAACGACACCCTGGGGACCGACTTGACACGAGAACGGCTGACCGGACAAGCGGACGATCTGGTGCAGAATTCCACGCTGATCATTTTTGTGTACAGGAGTGTGGGTTTTCGCTAGTCATGAAGTGACATAATAACCGCTTTTAAATTCACGACCATTTCAGGAAAGTTGAACAATCTACCGAGGGGCAGACACCACAAATCTGCAAACTGTATGTATGCATTTCATACATCAGAAGAATTGCTAGGAAGTGTTCTTTCAAATGAGTACAGGTGAGCTGCAATGTGTCTGCAAAAACTTGGGCTACCAGCATCCAACGCACAAATCCACCATTTTCTGACCAGGTACATTTACACTCAAAGCTGTTCGAAAGCGTGTCATAGCTGTGTATAACTGCTCAGTACTTGGTCAATACTTGTAGAGTAATTCAAGAGCTACAAGATGAGCCAAAAATCAGCATGAAAATTAAACAACAGCCATTGAGATATTTCAGGGGAAGGTGTTTTCCTGGTATTGGAACTTGAAGGGTATTTGGTTTGGCTTAGTTATGGTTGACTTTCTTCAACATTTTCGGTTTCCAATGTACCAAAATTATCAGCGTGAAAAATGCAACAGAACAAGTGCGAAGACTCACAAGACAACAAGGGAATATCTCAAAATCCAAGCCAAAACAATTCGACCTCAAAAACATACCGAAAACCAGGGACTTTTGGATGGAAATTCAGGTGGTCATGGCTTGATTTCGTAATTTTCTCAAAATTTCATCAGACTTAAAAAAAATAAAAACATCATGTGATAGAGCCCTTCAAGTTCCAATACCAGGAAAACACCTGATTTTATCTCTTCCCCTGAAATATCTCAATGGCTGTTGTTCAATTTTCATGCTGATTTTGGCTCATCTTGTAGCTCTTGAATTACTCTACAAGTATTGACCAAGCACTGAGCAGTTATACACAGCTATGACACGCTTTCGAACAGCTTTGAGTGTAAATGTATCTGGTCAGAAAATGGTGGATTTGTGCGTTGGATGCTGGTAGCCCAAGTTTTTGCAGACACATTGCAGCTCACCTGTACTCATTTGAAAGAACACTTCCTAGCAATTCTTCTGATGTATGAAATGCATACATACAGTTTGCAGATTTGTGGTGTCTGCCCCTCGGTAGATTGTTCAACTTTCCTGAAATGGTCGTGAATTTAAAAGCGGTTATTATGTCACTTCATGACTAGCGAAAACCCACACTCCTGTACACAAAAATGATCAGCGTGGAATTCTGCACCAGATCGTCCGCTTGTCCCGGTCAGCCGTTCTCATGTTAAGGTGTCGTTAAATCAAGGGTGTCGTTAAATCGGGGGTTCACTTTGACTAAATTTTAGTCAAAGCAAAGCAAATGGGCTCATTTTCAGGTGTCCTTAAATCGGCGGTGTCGTTAAATTGAGGGTTGACTGTACATGAACCCAATTTATAACCACTTTCCAAGCTAGAGGTGTTTTTGTAAATATACTGACCTAATGCATTAACACTTTTCAGGCTCTACAATTTTTTGCAACTCGCTCGGCGGCCGATCTCTCACAGCCATTCCACTACCAAACACTAAAGACAAAGCAGATGCTTTCTTATTCAAGAACCTGACTACACCATTTGAAATAGCTGAGTCGGAAATCTACGGCCAAATGAGTCTCAAAGCAGTGCACTCACCAGGCAGCAATCTACTCAACTTTGATACATTTTTGTGTGCACTAGATAACGGCGGATGTCAACATATTTGTGTCCAGCTGTAATACCATATTTTGAAAATTTCTGAAAATTGTGTTTGGCGGTCCAGGCAAATTGCCGAGTTTCAAAAATTCATTACTGGCTGACCTGGATGTAGCCTCAGTAAAAAAAATTGGGCTAGACCGTGCCGAGAAAAATTATGTCCGTGCATAAGTCTGACCTGAAGCATTTTTTTCAAAAAAAACCAGATTGTAGGAAGCGAAGACAAGCATTTTTTTAGACTCAATGTGTTTATTTCCAGAGGATCCACCATTCGTAAATGTCTTTGCTCTGTAGGCTTTGAGTTACAAGAAGACCTTCGCACATGCAAAATACCTGATGAATTCCTGATTTTCTTCAGCGCCAATATAGCAGACGACTTGATCAGAGCTTCAACCTCATTTTCTAATACTAATTTGGAGCCTATGCATCTGCCAAACATCAGCGATTCTCTTAATGCTCTCGCTGTGGATAGCGTAAGATTTTGTGTTGTATGAATCCATTCGATACTATGAAATTGGATTTTTAGAGCCAAGGTTTTGTGTATTGGAGTGGAGAGGACAGTCCAGAAATAGAAGATGCTGCTATGGGATACATTGCTCGTGCCAATTTCAATGGAGCTGGTGTGGAAGTAGTATTCCAAAGCAATAATTTACGACAAATATGTGGTCTGTGTGTGGATGATGCCCAGACTGGCAATATATTTGTGTGGGTGGTTTTTACTTACAAAGACCGGCTAGTTTTTTTCTCCAAACTATTGTAAGGCAATTATCTTATCGGTAGCCTAGTATCTATAAGAGCGAACCCTGAGAGAAAAAAGGGCGGAAAGCTCTAAAATGGTCAGCAGGTAAGGAGTCGGGGCAGCATATGGATACTCGTCAGGGCTCAGCAATTGAGTTCTGAAATTTGGAATTGCAACCCCTTATTCTTCGTTACAGGGTTCCACCCACAGGAACTTTCTAAATCTGATTACCATACTCACCTAGACTTATACTTATGAGTAGGGCTGGGATATCGCTCGAGCAAAATCTTTTCGAGAAAATTCTCCGAAACCGAGCAAAATCTTTTTTCTCTAGTAAGTGAGTATAATTATTACTTAAAAGTTCAAAACACTGGTTGGCGCATTATTAATCGCTGTAATAATATTCAGCGTAGTCAATTCCCTTATAAAACTGCCCTTTCAATATCAGACTCCAATTCAATAATTATCCATAAAGGAAATTTTGTCATATTCAAATATTTATTGTCTTGAGCGGAATTTAGAATTCGACAGTGAGTCTGATATTTAAAGGGAAGTTTTTTCAGCTGACTGACTGAATCCGATGACAATTTCGTGAATTCCAGTGACAACAACCAAATTATATATTGCGACTGCCCCGCTGCAAGCCCTATTCGAGCACGCGTCAAAAAAAGTATTTTGCTTTATTTTTCTCGAGCAATTTCTCGAAATTTTCTCATTGGCCAAACCTACCTATGAGACACCATTTCAATATTAGGAACAAACATGTGCATGAGCCCTGCTAACTTGTTAAACTTCCACAGGCCGGTTCGGCTTGACTTCAGCAAGGTCTGGAGTCCTGCGGGTTCATGTTGTGTCCGAACGCATGTCTGACGACCAATTGAGTCAAAAAGGGCAACACTACAAAAAGTGCCAAAATCCTACTTAAGCAGTAATTAATTTGCAGATGCAATGGCTGGTTAAAGCGAATCGAAGTGATCTCTCCCAATGGACGCTTAAGAAGAACTCTGATATGGAACCAAAAAGATCTGAACAACCCTAAATTTCTAGTCATCAATCGCAGTAAACAGACTCTCTTCTTCGCCAACTTCATTGGTCAGTCAGCGGATATTATGAGGGCTTCTATGTACGGAGAAGAAAAAAGGGCAGATAAAGTTGTGGAAAAAGCCGGCAAGATTACTTCCTTGGCTCTGGATCCGAATTCTAACCGATTATTCTGGTCGACCATGCAAGAAGTATTTTCTCTAGATGGTCAGTTTTCATACTATCAATGAATAAATAAAATTAACTGGTCACATTTTAGGACTTCTAAAATCACTTTAGTTGGTGAATCAAGCAGTTTTTCACCCACTGCAGTGACCTTCCACAACAACTTATTGTACATAGCCAATGGGGAAAGTATTGAGATGGTAGGAGTTGATGGCCACATTTCATCAATTCACTCCAATATCAGTGGCCCAATATACAATTTGGTTATAGCTCATCGCTTGTCGGATTACTCAGGTTGTTTTACTTTACAAATGTGTGTAACCTTCATTTATACCCTCCTAAGAAAGTGACTAAATGAACAAAAAATAACTTTATTTCCAATTCAACCGTTCGGTGGTAGCTTTTCGGACGGGCCACCCAAAAAGCTAAGACAAAACTGGACAGACCATACGCTTCTACAGACCTAGTTGGTTATTTTTTGCCATTTTATATATTTAGGCGAAGTCATAGGCACAGGATTGCCTAGCGCATGTTGGAATAAGTTCAAACGTGTATGTTAAACTGGAAGAAATTCAAAAAAGGCGCAAAATCCAAAAAATTGGCATAAATAAAAAGAAACAGAAGTTTACGGACGATTGCTGACCCAAAAAGTTTCGGATACCTCGGCGCAGCTTCATATTTTTGGATATCCGAAAAATCCAAAGCTTTAAGCCAAAAACAAGAAATCGGAAGCTTAACCTACAGCTTAATGTATTTTCTACGCTTTGTAAAAAATGAGATTTAGATTATTCAAAAGATACTTGCGACAACCATTCTCCGACTTCTTCTCATCCCAGAGGCAAGTACCCATCAAAAAAGCTTGGCCAGCTGGAGCAATGTATTTGTCAACCAAGTTCTCCATCTATAACCAAAAGCTGTCTATGCAGTGACCAGCACCACTTTTCTGAGTATCTGCAAAAGTGTGTCCCTCCATCCAACTATGTTTTGCTTGCTGTTAAAAATAAATTCATCCGCTACCTTGTCCAGATAAACAAAGAATCTCGTGAATTTGATTATGGGGCTGAGCCGTTTTCAATTTTGCCGCTTGAAAATGTTGGATTGGTGATTGAGGGCAGTCTGGCTGTAGATTGGCTCTCAGCACAGAAATACATTTATTGGCTGTCTAGTTCTGGAGATGGTCTGCAGTCTGGGTTACAGTTGAAAAGAGCCAGTGGTTTGACACCGGACAAAGTAAGTTTTTTGATAAAATTAAAATCCTGCCTCCATTTACAACTCATTTTTGTAATCGAATTTCGAATTGGGTAATCTGATTTTATAATTACCAAATATCGGCCTCGGCAAAATGTTGTCTTATGAAACCTAGATTCGAGATCCCAACTTCGCCAAATTTCACCTTTGTCAACCGAATAATTTTAGGCCAAAGTCATACCCTTCGAGCTCAACTGCACCGATCTATTAGACATTGCCTTGGATGTGGAAGGTCGCCAGTTGTTTGTATCCTGCAGCCACTCTAAACAACAATCGTCACATTCTAACCAAAATATATATTGCTATATCCACGTTTGGAGAATCAAGTCGGATGACGATCTGACTTACATTGGCCAAATCATAGGAGGTGCCAGAAAATCAGAAGCTACGAACATGATCGCCTACCCTAAACAGTTGGTGGTGTTTAGTTCAATCAAGTTAGTTGAACGAATTTCTGAAAATAAATTCAAAGCAATTTCAATTTTGATCAAAAGGCTCAAAATAGGTCTTGTCTTATGAAGAAGTCTCATGAGGAAGACGAAAAAGCTATAAAACATTACCAGTGTTTCACTGCCCGAGAGTGTGCCCTTGTTTTCACAGCCTTTTAACACTAGAATGTTGTACTAAGAGTACATCATGGTGCAGAATTTCACGCTGAACAAGATGATGAAAAAAACATTATTTGCGGGTCAGCTGCCCCTACGAACAACCAACGAAGTCAAGATTTTAACAAATGAAACTTCAAGAGGGCAAATCTCGTCAATTTCCGTTATCGAATACAGTGATTCATGTCTTAAAAGAAAGTGCAGACCGTGGGCTTTTAAATAAGATATGATTGAAGTATTTATGACAATTAAATGTAAAAATTTTACGTTAAAGGGGCATGCTCACCTGTTTTACAACTTGTCCTCGCCAATTCGAAAAAAATTCCGAATCATTGAACTTATATACAGATTTTTCAGCTTGGTTTCATACAAGACAGGGGTGCGTCGGGATCCCGAAATCCGAATTCCGAAATGCGATAATTTTTGAGTTCCGAATTCCGAAATCCGAATTCCGAAAAAAGTCAAGTTCCGAAATCCGAAAGATGTCTTGCAATGAAATCAAATTCAGATTTTTCTCGGTATTTGTTAAACCGGATTCAAGTTTTTTCCCATTTTTAATGCTGATTGAACTGTTTTGGGCCATATATGACGATGCTGTTTTTCTAATTTTTTAGGCTTTAGGCTTAGCAAGGGTAGTCAATCCTATGTTAGGACGGACTGAAACAAATCTTAGACTCATGTTCAAGACCTTACCTAAGCTTGAGCCTAAAAATTAGTGCTGCGTGCGATGCGATATATCGCATCGCAAACATCGCAACATCGCACGAAATTTTGCCTTAAACATCGCATCGCAACATCGCACGAAATTTTGCCTTAAACATCGCATCGCAACATCGCACGAAATTTTGCCTTAAACATCGCATCGCAACATCGCATCGCAAGTTTTGAAACATCGCAAAATCGCATCGCAAGTCTCGGACCCAAAAACATCGCATCGCAACATCGCAAAAACACAAATGCGCAGCACTAATGCGATATATCGCATCGCAAACATCGCAACATCGCAAAAAACAAATGCGCAGCACTAATGCGATATATCGCATCGCAAACATCGCAACATCGCACGAAATTTTGCCTTAACATCGCATCGCAACATCGCATCGCAAAGTTTTGAAACATCGCAAAAATCGCATCGCAAGTCCTCGACCCAAAAACATCGCATCGCAACATCGCAAAAACACAAATGCGCAGCACTACTAAAAATCCACAAAAAATAACAACAGGGGGACCAAGGCAAAACCTTCATTCTGCATTGTAATATAGGCCCTGTTTTGTGTGTTATAATAAAGTAAATTCGAAAAAATCTTGAAATTTTTTGGAGCTCGGAAATTTTCCGAAATCCGGAATCCGAATTCCGAAACAATCAGGCATTCCAGTGTTTAAGTACTTTTTCTTCAGAGTACTCGTCTTTCAAATTTGATGGTGCAGTTGATGGGAGGTAAAGCGTTGGGCTTTTTGTGCCAACACTAGAAAAAGGCTATTTTCGTTGAGGCTCCGAGTTGAAATCTATTTCTGGATACTTTTAATTTTAAATTTTCATTATTGTCCCATTCGATGTGAAATCTAAAAATAATATTTTTAGTTCCAAAAGCCTTCAAAAAAGTAGGACAATGACCCATAGCGTGTGGGTCAGACCTTGAATAGGCGTTTTTTCAAGCGTTTTATGCAACAAATGAAAGCTAAGAGTCAGAACTTTCGGGGTTATGACGGTTGGCAAAAAAACCACTCGGCAAAAAACCATTTCGCAAAAAAATTCCATCAAAACCGCTATTTGGCAAACTGTCATTACACAAATACCGTATTTACTGTATTAAGTCCCATGGGGAGTTATTTTTCAACCTCTAAAAAATCGAAAAATTTTGAGGTCGATTTTGAGATTTTGGGTGCTCAACCAAAATCTGAGAAGTGTAATCAGGTAAACTCGCGGCAACTAAGAAAACGCAGAAAACAGATTTGCGAAATGTTCGCTCTAGGCTGAGAAATAAGGTCTGTAGTGTGGGGACTTATTAGAGGGTGGGGAGTTAATACAGTAAATACGGTAACCATTTCGCAAAACGTCCATTTCGCAAAAGTGCTATTTCGCATTTTTTTTGCGAAATGGTTTTTTTGCCAACCGTCATACTGCCGAACTTTCACAAAAACAAGATGAATTTTCTCAAATTTAGAAATCAGTAAATTAGAAGTCATTTGAAGTCCGAATTCGGAGTTTTTAAAACTCACTAAAAGTGTCCATTACTGTCCATTTTTGAAAATTGTCTATTTTTGACTAATTTGAAAAGCCGTGATCTTAGAGCATACAATTTTTTCCAATTTTAAAAATTAAAACTTAATTTAGTGCTCTGTTCTACATGGACCACAATCGACAACTAGACTCTCCAACCATAATTCAATGTCAACTGAATGGTCAGCACTGCTCTGTCTTAGTGCCTACCGGCTTCTCTTTTCAACACTCTTCCATAATCTTGACTAAATCCGCTCATTTTTCTAAATCCAAGAACCCTCAAATCAACAGACTACTCTACACCACTACCACTGGGCTGTGGTCCAGGAGGATCGAAGAATTGCAAGATAGCAAAGACCCTAAAATTCCGGACATTCAACACCATCTCATTGTAGACTTTAACAGGGCTACTATTTCGTCGATATTTTCGATTCAAGGATCCAGCGAAGATGATCTATCTATCTGCATAGCTACCACCTTGGATCAGAATCACAAAACCAGTGTTTTACAGATGGAAAACGCGGTCAGAGATGCTCCTCGGTATGTGGACCAGTTGGTGCAAGCTCAGTGGATCGGTTCTATGATGGATATTTTGGGCGGCGAAGTGTCAGCTGCAGCTGCTGTATTGCTTTCAGAAGATATGTTAGTGAATCATCCAATTAGTTTGCTGAGTAACTCAAAAGAAGAGGCATTTCTGTCGCGAGGACATGTGCATCCACTTAGGAAACATCATAGAAAAGAGAGTATTTCTGCTGCTCATACTGGTTGCCTTTATACGAAATGCTCCCATATTTGTAGACCTCGCGCTGAACGTGCAAGGAAGAAGCTGGGGAAGCTAGTGATGCTCTCCGATGATAGTTACTATGATGAAGAGGAGCAAGAAACTTATGATAAGAAGACAACTGGTGCCTACTGGAATGCTAAACTTGAATCGACCTTTGAATGCCTGTGTCCACTTGGTTTTAGTATGGCTGATGAGAAGTAATTTTTTTAAATTAAATTTAAGATACAGTAGAACTTCGCTACAATGTAACTCAAGGACCGGACTTTTTTTTGCTGCTAATTTTTTTGCTGTAAAAAGACTTTTTTTGCGCCAAAAAGACTTTTTTCGCTTCTAATTTTGTCTGCTGCAAAAATACTTTTTTTTTCGCTGCAAAAATACTTTTTTGCTGCAAATATTGTTTTGCCTTCTTCGCAGCAGTTTTCACTTTAAATATCAATTATTATACATATTTTACGGTCAATTTGTCCACAGTCAATGCGTCCACGGTCAATCCGTGCACCCGCCAATTCGTCCAAACGTAAATTCGTCCACAGGTACACAGGTCAATAATCACACTTTCGAAACCTAGGTAGTCTCTTATTCTCCAGGTGGGGTCCGGCTGAACAACTGGAGCACTTCCTGAAAATTTCGCGACAAAAAAACCTTTTTCATATACACTAAAGTTCTCGATTCACTCTTCTAGGCATGATATAATAATTTATATGCTCAATCTGAATGATTCCTTAATTTTAAGGTCGACTACCTGGTAATTATGCATTTCAGGGGCGAAAATTAAATAAAAACTTGAAAACTTGCGTAAAACAGTTACTTAAGAGATGTTTAAACATTTTTCTCAAATTATTATAAAATGCGAAATTGACCGCAAAATATGTATAATAATTGGTATTTAAAGTGAAAACTGCTGTGAAGAAGGCATGTGAAGCAAAACAATTTTCGCAGCAAAAAGAAGTCTTTTTGCAGCAAGGAAAAGCTTTGCCCGTTTAAAAATATTATTTAGGGTCCTTTTTACACCAACCAGTGAAAAAGTATGCAATAACACCACTATTTTCACAAAAAAACATTCAATTACAGTCGAACCTTGGTCACCTCATGAGTTTCGTCTTATCCTACAGTCTGTAATTTTTCAACTTATTAAAATAACATGTCTGTTTATCATCTTCATGGCAAAACTTCAAGACTTCGAAAAAATCACCGGTAAAATCGGAATTCGTGCTATGATTTGTCACTAGACTGACTTATCATTTTCGGCAAATAACGCCGAAAATCAGGCTGTAAAAAAACAATCTATATGCGGGAACGAACTTTATGGGGTTTTGTATGCACCGGGGCTCAACTGTAGCAAACATCATAATCAATTTAGTGCTTTTCAATGCGAGCCAAACATTCATTGTGCAGCCTGGGAGTTTGCCTGTCAAGATGGTAAGAGCTGTATTCACAGCTCCAAACGCTGTAATGGGCTCTCAGATTGTGCGGACGAAAGTGATGAAACCTCTTTTATGTGCAAATTTCCGACAAGTCCGTTCCAACAGGCCATACCCAGCAAAGAAATATTCCATAAAGGAAGCATGCCCAACATCCTCAAAGACTGGACCAAAACTTGGGTTTGTGACGACGGCAGAACTGTCATTCAAAAATATTTGGTTAGTTTATTTTAGTTTTGACAATGCCTGATGCTAGATATTTAGTTGTGTGACGGAAACTTCGATTGCGCCGACCACTCAGATGAGGTTGGACGCGATTTGGTCGAATAAATATTCTAATAAAGATTTCTTATCTTTCAGCTTTACTGTCGATGCCACAACCCAAGAGACTACTTTGATTGCACTGCTTGGTAAATTTTTTACATCTCGCAAAGTCATGTATTTAAGAGCGATTTTTTGTAAAATCGAGCCTGAAGTTGCCGATAGTGATTGTCAAGATATTTGATATATGCCGGATTATCACATATACAAACCCTATTTACGATACGCTAAACACGATGGTAGCAATCTACTTTCCTATTTTCTCACTCAGTTTTGAATTAAACACTCGGAAATTTTACGTTCTTTCAAACTTAACATTGTTTAGGGCACTTTCCATGATGCTTCTCTATGGTGTTATATGGCATTTGAAAGCATAGATGATGGTCTTTCTAATCAGATATTACATGCCCGGTGATGATTGAACGAGTCAGATCGACAAAATTATTAAAAACACCTTTTCGGAGGTTGACTTTTTCTCATAAAAATCCATTTTTCTAAAAGTTCTTCACTAAATGGTTAACTGAACATTTATGCTATCAGAAAGCTTGGTTCATTAGCTTTCAAATAGCATATAAATTTCCTGTGAGGGGTGGAGTAGAACGCCAGAAATAGCCTTTAAAGTTTGCTAGTCGTCCTAAATATATTCAGCTTTTGAGATAGTAAAATTTTTTCTAGCAAACCTAAAATCTTAACATCAGTGTGATCAGCGTACCCGATATGCATGTAAAACTGCTCTTAAACGTGAAAATTGACTGAAAAATTTCAAATTCCTCTCAAGACAATAAACATTTGAATAAAAAAGTATTGACTTATTCGAATATTTATTGTCTCGAGAAAAATATGATATACGATAGTCGATTTTTATGTATAAGAGCAGTTTTACATGCAAACAGGGCCGCAACTTGAAATTTCTCAAGGGGGGGGGCGGCGGGGGGTAATTACCCCTACGACCTGCCTCCCCCCTACTCCAAATTGCGGCCCTGCATGCAAATCGGGTACGCTGATCACGAATCTGGTGTCAAAATTTCAGGTTTGCTATGTAGAAAAGAGGTTAGTATGACAAGCAAACTTTAAAAGTTGTTTTCGGAATCCTACCCTGCCTATTCACAAGAAAACATATACTTTTGGAAAGCCAGTGAATAGGGCTTTCTGACAATATTAAATTTTTTTGATTAATAAGTCAAAAAATTTGAGAAAAATAGATTTTTATAAGAAAAAGTCGAGTTCTGAAAAGGCTTTTTTCATAATTGCCATTGATATTTTTTTTGTTACTTTTTTTTTCGGGCTGAGATGCAGACTCTCAAAGTAGGAGCTGTTGGGTTATTAGAGACTGCCGTCTTATTAGAGAAAGTATGGTATGCAATAATCTGGCATACCCGATATTGCTATCAGACTCAGGTCCAGGTCAGACCCAGGTCCGAAATTAGACAAATTGCGCTTAAGCTCAATATGAACCCTTATTCATCTTGAATCACTTTCACTCCGTCTGTAATTGTACTTTAATGACTTTGAGAACGGGTAAAATCTGACTCACATGTCAGAATGAATAATGGTTCATCCTGAGTCGATTTTTGGCCTAAGACCTTTTTACCCTAAGACTCAGAATTAAAAAAAAGTTTATTTGGAGGCGTTTTATATGAAAATCAGGCTCATTTTTAGCCTTGGAGCTTCTGTTGTTTTTTTTGGCATTTTCGTATCCTAGCTTTAAGATTACACTAAAGTTGTGTCTATCTTTGAGTGAGGATGTAAAAAGTTACAGAATGTACAGTGACAAAAAAGCTAAATAAATGTAATTCTAAATTTCTAGGGAACACGATCCGAAAATCGGTAAATCAAACGCCGCTTACACTGGAAATGGAGCAGATTGCATCCTTAGAGCCATGCTTTGTGATGGAAAAGAGCATTGTAGATATGGCACAGATGAGAGAGCTCAGGTATAATTCCATACAAAAAAATCTCACTTGTACCCATTTTTTCCAAATTAAGCTTTGCAAATTTTTGCCTCCCAGCTCTCCAGTCAGTTTGACTCGTTAGCGATTCTGTTCCGAAATGGTTACGTTGTTGCTGCTGCTCTATTTGTGCTTTTCTTGATCCTAGCCATACCGTTGTATTGCATCTGCTACTTTTGTTGGAGAAGGAATTCAAAAAACTCAATGAAAAGTGCCCGAAATAGTTCAGCAACCGTTGGTGCCGATGATACCCTGGGTATAGAGCTTCAAGCACAGCAGTAATCAGTGAAACCCTGCTGTCAACTACGGCTGCTCCATACCATATGAATGCAGGCAGTGTGTATGTGAGAAGACCAGTAATGAAAGAGGCTATAAATACAAATATGGTGAGAAAATATTGAAATTTTGAAATTAAATGTATGTAAAGTACGCAAAGATGCGATCAAAGCAGCTGCTATTATTTAAAAAAATAGTCATTACTAGGGTTGTTAAATCGAATATTCGATTTCGACTAACTTAGTCGATTTTCGACTAATCTGAAATAATTTCGAATAATGGTTTCAATACTCGTGAAAAATATCGAATAATGATCTTAACTAACGACTATTTGAAAAAAATTTGGCTTATAACTATCACCAATGAGTCTTTTTTTCTCGGGGTTTTACTGCGATTCTGAAGAATAAGCAAAAACAAAATTAAGCGGAGCAAAAAATAATGGCTATTTTATGGAAATGGGATCTTTGATTTTTTTTACCAGTTTGATCAGTAAAATTCGATTTTAATTTAGACTAATCGAATTGACTATTCGAACATTTCAGCTATTCGACAACGCTCTAAATTTTTAGGAACAATCACCCTCCACCACATCCGGAAACTACTGCAACTACAACTCGCTGCCCTGGCAGCAAAACAATGTTCAATCCCTGAACGACTATCAGTCCCTTAAACGCAGTCCCCGAAACCCCCATCCAGAATACTTAATACCCCATATGCAAGCACCTCAACCAGCAGTCATGATGTTGTCCACTTGTCAGAGCTGTTCCTCCCCAACCCTATTCTCATAGGACAATCTCCAAGTAGGGAAAACCACCAGCATTTCGTCCAATACTATGACATGGGCGGTCCTCAGAGTACCAACACCTCTTCTGTAGTCTTGCCGGCTCCTCTAGGCCATCTACCCACATGTTTTTATGCCCCACCTCCTTCGGCCGCTAGTATGTCCACTTACGGTGTGGTCCAGCCTATGGGAATGCCGATAACTTCTAGAAGGTGTTGCGCTGAAAGCACAAGTAGTGGAATCAGCAATGTGAGGAGAAGACCGCCATTGGCAGCTTCTACTCCTAAGCACAATTCTTCTCTGGCTTCTAACAGCAATAGACGGAGGAGAAGACAGAAGAAAAGTAGTGGTATAAGAGGCAGAGAAGAAGAGGAAATAGAGCTGGTGGATAGTTACATGCCACCTCCAGCTTATTCTCAGGTGAGTTTTGACTGACAGCACAATTACCTAGCTAGGTTAAAATTACCTAGGTCAGCGTTAAGTAGGTAAAAATTTTGTTTTTAACTACAAGCTTGTTGTTTTTTGCAACACATGCCCAGAACTCTGTATTCATCTGGCTGTAAATTAGCCCCCGTCGAACAGAAAACTGAAACAACCAGCTAAATTTTCCTTCTTTGAGGATGTGAATAAAGATTTTTTAAAATAACTGCATGACAGGAAAAGTAAAGTAGCTACCCAAAGCTGCCTAAAACAGTGCTGGAGCCTAACTTATGAAAGTTTCGGAATCTGGAGACCCGACTGCATTATTACTGTCGCAACGGGATAGGGATCCTACAGAATTCTTGGTTTGGGATTTTCGAAAATTTCAAAAATGTCATACAGCTAACCCCTGAAAAAAATAAAGTTTTAGATTAATATAAATTAATATAAATTTCGATAAATTTTGGCAAAAATTACAACTTTTAGAAATCTAGAAAAATTTCCACACAATTGAATCCCGAATCTCTACCGGGATTCATTTTTTCTGACACTTTTTCCACGATAAATCTGCTAGTACTTCACATTGCTAGACTTAATTATAACTTTATTTCAGATACCTGGTCAAGAAAACTAGAATCAAGTCAAAATACTAGAAGACCAAAAGAAAGTGTCAACCAGCAACATCAAAGTGCTGGACCTTCAAACCCAGCAAATATCTCTCCATCGGATAGTGACACCGACTCAGTCAATATGCATCCGACAAAAAGAAGAGGATCTGTGCCTTCTTTTAGCACTACTTCTTCACAGCAAGATATTTGAAAATTAAATAAATTGCCTTTTTATTGTTTTTAATCAATATTGCTTGCCAGCCACTTTTTTGTATGAATCACGGGTATTTCTTTTTCTTTTAATTGTTTTAGTCTTTTAGTGCTTTATTTTAGGCTAACTCTTTACATATTGTGTAAAAAATTTTAATTATTGAAAAAGATAATTTTTTAAACTTTTATTGGTAAATAATTATAAAATAAAGATTTTAAAAACAATTTTTTTCATTAAAAACATGTGAGCAATTCAAATTTTTCTAAGGATAAAACGGAAATATGCCACGTTCTGGAGAAAAAGTGCCACGTTTTTTCGATTCTAGTCAAGAAGGTGAAAAAGTGCCACGTTTTAGTGAAAAAGTGCCACGTTTTTTTAATTTGCCTAGTTTTGCACAGATATGCCTGATTTTATTGGTCGCTTTGTTTCCAAAGACATATCAATAGCAAGCTAATGGTAATCTTCAAAATTTCAGGTGTAAATCATTGATTTATCTAAGAAACCTTATTGTCAGAAAACGTGGCAGATTTTCACAAAAATGTGGCACTTTTTCTCTAAAACGTGGCACATTTTCACAAAAACGTGGCACTTTTACGTATCGTCCATTTTTCTAACGTCAAAACATATGATGCTAAAAAGGGTACAGTCGAGTATCGATATAAGAGCAGCCCTCGGCACCGGCCAAAGGTGCTCTTATATCAAGGGCGCTCTTATATACAGCTCCGACTGTACTACCGTATTTATATGATAAAAGCCCTGCCCTAAATCAAAAATTATTGGTGTCTTTAACCAATTTTGATCAACGGCCAGTGGGCATGTTAAAAAATATAGATTAGATTTACAGCTACTTTTTATATATATGTCTAGTGGTCAACATCGAATATTGGGTCGAAAACGCTAGAATAGGAAAAAATACCGGATTTCGGGTAGGGCTTTTGAGAAGATGGTAGTTCAGCTTACATACATTACAAAAAAACTGTTTTGAATAAAAATGTAAGCTTTACGACAATAAATAATACTACAACAATAACCCGTTTAACTTTAGAAATGAAGCTCGATCCATATTATTTTGTTCTATTTGTACTTGTTATTCATGGCACGCACTAAGCAAAGAAATTGTAGAATTGGAAAATTGTCTTAGACATTCTTGCAGTTTGCCTCTTGTAGAGCTTCTTTTTTCTTCGTTCTACTAGAGGTCCACTGAGTCAATGCTTTTGTTGACAGTAATGCTGAAAAAGTGAAAAAATAATTAAAAACGTGTTGACACCAGGGTACTGCACAGGGTATAATTTTAAATTAAAGTTATATCTAAATAATACTATTTCGGTATAAAAATAGTATTAATATTACTTTTATACCCAGGGTATAAAGTAGTACTTTTTTAAATACCTTCTTGGGTATAAACTTGCTATTAATTTCATTAATAATTATACCTGTGCAGTACCCTGAGTTGACACTCAATTTGCTTGTATGTTTGTAGTTTTTATCATATGAAGAAAAAGTTTATTTTATCCCGTAACGGAACTGAAATATCGGTAAAAAGAGATTTTTTTGTAACTTCGAACCCCACCGTGTAACCTCAATTTTAACCCTAGTTTTTTTTCAATTTATCGTATAGAGAAGGCAGTGCTGCAAATCTAAAAATGTTGGCACCGGCACGTCCACCGACCTCTTAAAATTTAGGCACCGGTGCCAGCCAGTGCCGGACCTGGTGCCGTTACAGCACTGCTTGGGATGCTTTGGGCACAGCTTCACAGAACAGTTGTAGGGACATAGTGGTAAATCCACTCACTTCGAAATTATATTTTCACGTAAAACTTTTTCTCGATTGGCAAACCCGAAATTCAGCATAGTTGATTTGTATGTGGAACTATTCTTTTATATTTTTCCTCAACATATAATAACATGCATATCACACTAGCGTTATAGCGAAAGAGGATAAAGTTATCTAAATACTCACTTTTTCAAATTCAAAATCTCGGTGAATTAGGACTCCAGAACACTCCAGCCCTGGTCAGCCACCTTCAAGCCATTGGTACAGCAGGTGCGGCACTCGCATCCAGGACCCATTTGCTGGGGGTGTGATCGTGACAGAAGGTACAGTGCGGAGGCCCTGCATGTTCATTCGACCCCCGATTTCCATTTCGAGGCAGTGTTGGCGTTGAAAACCTCCGTCTGGTTGACTCCATTCTGGAAGGGGCATTCGGCATCACTTTCCCTATGACTTTTTCGCCGGCTGAGCCTCCCAGACTGTCGAACACTCTGGCCATACTGTTGTTGAAGTGTTGAATTGGTGGCTGTGGAGTTGCGTCGATGTCCACGCTGGATTGTGGGTGCCTGACCCACTGCTGGTTGATGGGGGTTGAGGGTAAGTGCACGAGATGTCCACACTCCTCGACGATGTTCGGCGGATGGATGGGAGAGTGTTTGGAAAGTGGCTGGGATTGTTGTCCGCTGAGTCGTCGCTCCCGTCGGTCACATGCTGCTGCAAATTTCGGGTTTTACTTATTGCAGATGAATTTTTTATTGGCTTTCGTATTGGTAAAAACAATGAAAATTTCAGGTACTTTTGCAATATTCCATATTAGACAGGAATACAGTCGAACCTCCGATAGTGTACACCCCAAAGTTCGTTCCCGCCTAGGGTACGACACTTTTTTCATCTCAATTTTCTAATTTTTTCGCTGATTATGTTTTGAGAGTCTGGCCGCAAATATCGTAAAGATTCCGATTTTGCCGATCATTTTTCCTTTGCCTGTATATTTTTTCTCTAAAAAAGCAAAACCTTCCAATAGTGCACATCTTATTTTCAAAGTGGTGTACACTATTGGGAGGTTTTGCTTTTTTAGAGAAAAAATATATAGGCAAATGAAAAACGATCGACCAAATCGGGATCCTTTCGATATTTGCGGCCAGACTGTCAAAACAGAGTGAGCAAAAAAATTAGAAAATTGAGATAAAAAAAGTGTCGGACCCTAGGCGGGAACAAACTTTTGGGGTGTACACTATTGGGAGGTCCGACTGTGTAGCTAGAAAATCAACAAAACAAATTAAATTATTTTAACCATTCTCACCTGACCAGCTATTGACCAGCTCCTTAGCGAAAGTCTTTTGGGGATTTGCTGTATTTGAGGCGAAGAGAGAATCACAATAGGCGGTTGCGCCAGTCCCACACTTGGCCATTGACCAGAGAAGGACTGTTGCGCCGGGACACCTGCGTCTGGCTCAAAGTGGTTGTGGAACACTGACGGTGCCGGTTGGCTCGAGCTAATCTTTCCAGTCCCAGAACTCGAAATAGTCGACTGAGCAATGGTGGAAGTGTGTAGACTGTGCTAAAAAAATTCTTTACTGAAATTTACAAGTTTGACAATAAAATGACATGAGGGGTGCTATAGCATTACGAAAATCATCTTTGGAAGAGAAGAAGAAGAAAGTAGAGTCAGTTTGTGTTGTATTGTACTTAGGCAAGGGTCTTTTTGCAGCCGACCTCGATTTAAGAGTAATTTGGACATTTTAAACAGATAGTCTTAGAGATTAAAAGGGTCAGAAAATTCAAGGTTTACTACCGTATATCTTCAAATAACTCCCGCTCTCTGATAAGTCTCTGAATTACGAACCCCATATCTCAGCCTAGAGCAAATATTTCGCAAATCTTTTTTTTTGCGTTTCTTAGTTACCACGAGTTTCAGATTTTGGTTGAGCACCCGAAAATCTCAAAATCGTCCTCAAAATTTTCGATTTATTAGGGGCTGAAAAATAACTCCCCATGTTATTTAATAAAGGAAATACGGTATTTTAATAAGTAAGCTAAAAAATCAAAAAATCGAAAGTGGACTGCAATAACAAAGGGCGCTGCCATTAGAAAGAGAAAATATGTTTAGTCAGTAACTTTGTCTTGTTAGGACGACTTCTTCTTAACACTACTTTTCCTCGTTTTTTGCAGATTTTTCGAAAGTTGCCTTTGTCGACTAAATTGAACCTGAGGTCCCGCTACTAGTCAAATGAGCTTGTAAGACCAAGGATAGTTTTTTTTGAAAACTTTTATACCAATAATTTTTTTGTTACTCAGCCTGACTGGGGGGCTCAAGTTCAAGTGACTGGGGGAGGGAGTACTCAGGTTCAAGTGCTCCCTTTTTTAAGCATATATTCTAATATATCCTACATCCGAATTCTAACTGTAAGTCTTGCGATAAATTGTCAGTACGCACCCTCGAGATTTTGTATAACGACATCTTTATGCAAAATAGAAGGCAAAAACTATAACATTTGAAAAACTGAGAATCCTTGAATTTTTTTTCGAATGGGGCAATTAGCGAAAACCTTGAAAATCCGGGCTGAAAAATTTCTAATGAGGAGGGGATCTAGCTTGAGTGAAATATTAAATTATTGACGACCAAGATTTAAACGACAGTCTTTAAACTATTTTTGTGTCGAAAAGCTATGACTGAACATATTTTCAATAAAATGTCTCTGTATTCCCTACTAGCATTACAACAAAGTTACAAAGCACTTCTCATGTATAGGTATTTCATCTAGGCTGCACATTTGCGCTGTAGAGTGAAAAGCTCGTATTCTTACTTAAAACTAGCTACAAAAATTTCTAATTTATACATTAATAACCCCCAAGCTTATGTTGCAATAACTTTTTGGAATTTGAGCTTTTTGCTAGATTTTGTTTTTATTCGATAGAGGAATTTGAATATTAACTTTGGTTTTTTGCCGTGCTTATTTTTCAGCATTTTCGGTCATATTTGAAGGGGTCTTTCATATGTCCTATTGGTCTCGTGAAAAATCAAAATGTGTCGAATGGTTTGTCGAAAACAGCAAGAGCTGCAAAATGTTCTTTGCGTTTGACACTTGCAATCGATTTGGAAATCGCTTCTATAAGTTTTTCTCTTGCTATCTTTGGCGAACCATTAGGCTTATTTTAACCTTCCTTAGGAAATGTATAAAAAACACTTGAAAAACAAAAAAAATGAAAAGGACAAAAATAAAGCTTCGGTACTTTTTTTGTTTGTTAACATTTCTATCTCCATTCACCCCTCGATCACATAAGCGAGTCGAGGTCGAGGTGGAGCTCGTGCTTTCTTAACCTTTTTGGTGATCATAGGGAATTTTTTCTATACTTTTTGTCGCTCTTTATATACCAAATGAAAGCTTAGATTCTGAGCTACCTTCCACATCGGAAATTATTTGATTGATGTAACAAAAATCCATGTTAGGGGCTGGTCGAGGTTCAGGTCGAGGTACCTCGACCAGGGCCTCGACCATCCTAGACATCACATTTACTTTTGTCACGATAATGAAAATAATTTTTGATGCAGAAGATAGCGTGGAATCTCTCTGATCACCAAAAAGGTTGAGAAAACACAAGCTCGACCTCGACTCGCCTGTGTGAGCACCGGGTCAAAAAGTTATTGCAAAAAATAAACTCGTTGTTTATAATGTCCTCTCCATGTATACAGGGTGTATCAAATTTTCCTAACACTTTTAAGCCGTCATAATTTTTTCTTAGGTCGCTTTTTCAAAATCTGCTTTTGCCAGTCAATGCTTTTTCGGTAGCTAATGTTAAGAACAAGATTTTTGTTTGGTCCCCCTGTGGTTTAGGTCTTGCACATCCAGGAGCCACCCACAGACCGGGACCGAAACCAAAGAAGGACAAAGCGAAAATCGTGTTTCAACATTATATACCAAAAAAATTGCTAGATTGAACTGAGTGGATCTCAAAAAACAGATTTAAGATATATTTATGACGGTTTTTAAACCTAAAATAAAGGTTCAACTTTAAAAAAAAAAGTGTTAGGAAAATTTGATACACCCTGTGGATAGTCCAACTAGAAGTCCACTAAGAAGTCTAAAAAGTGTATAAATTTGTCAACGAAGTTACAAACACACGTTCTAAACCTAAAAGAAATCACTCTATCTACTATCTATAGCCTACCGACTTCACCAGCCCTTCTTCATCTTCTCTAACCAATCCGATCCCATAACCAGGTATCAAAACAGGTCTTAAAACCGGAGCCACCACATCAAAAGAGCCGTACTTAGCATTAGCACCATTTTGCATCAAAGTGGACTCCATCAAGGCTGTAGTGGCTGTCAAAATGGGCGAGTCCCCCTCTACAAATCCAGCAATGGTTGCTGTGGTTTCATCCTCATAGTCCCTGTTGCCAGTTGAGAGCAGCAATCGACCATTTGCATTGGCTGCTTTTTGGCTGGCCCTTCTGGCTGGATTGATGGGTGAGGATCTGCGTCTCTTGGAGTCTTGCTTATTGGCCGCATGTCCATTCATGCCGATCTCTTGAGCAGGTCCCCCGTTTTTCTTGGCAGTTTTCTTTGCAGCCAAATGGTTTTCAAGGCACTGTTTCAAGCACATCGGCATGAGTTGCCAGAAGGCGGCTCTCAGCTGCAGGTTTAGAAAGGCTGAAAAATACAGGATTTGAGTATTTTCGGCTTATTGATTGCATATTTGTTGCAATTAATACCATATACAAAGGATTCCAGACAGTTGAGGTCATGGCTATACAATGAGTCAGAATGCCGAAAAAAAACTCCTGATCTTTGACGAATTGAGGCAAGATTTCGTAATCTCTCAGTAGGTTGAACATCAGCGTCCAAATCCAACTAAAAACTTTTTGTTAAATTTATTTGAGGGCTTTTCAGCTGTTTTTATCTAACTACTTTCACTATTCTAATCTACTTATTATGTAGCTATGTGAAAACCATGTGGCTTTAGACATTTCCCACGCAATTTCGGTACCATGATTTACTAAAAGGTAGCCAGAACTTCAAGGGCCCCTACTTATTTTTTTGTTGAGAAAATTATGTCCTTGTCGAAAATTTTAAAGCGCATGTTTTCGGCTTATTTGAGTAATGTTAGAATTTTTATAGCCTGAGCAGAATTTTCGGAGGTAGAAGTAACAAACTTGTTTTGTATTTTATTGAATTAGTTTTAGCACTATTCAGCACAAATTTAATTTTAAATGTTTTATCGAATTGATAACGCAAGAAAATGCATTGCTAAGTTCCCTAATTAATGGCACCTAGTAAAAAGCTTCTTGGCTGTAAAACAAGAAAATTAGATATTTAAAAAAAATGCTAAATGAATTTTTAAAACTTCGTAAAAAAGCCCACCTAAGAGAAAAGGCAACCACCATAGCAATAAACATTCGGTTGGTCCTCTGACGTCGTTTAGTTGCGGCTCTCTGCTGATCGCTCATCTGGAGCTGCCACTCATACCCGCCTTGCTTCTTCTTGCTTTTGAGGATCACACTTTGGCCTAACCTCAAGGAAATGGCAGTGTAGCAAAAGACAATGACCACCAGAGGGATGATGAACTGGAGGGTAAGCATCAGGGTTCCATAAGCTCTTCTTTGGTTGGCGTTGGCGCCCCAGTCTTCGTAGCAGAACTGACCACAATATTTATCCAGCGGTTTTAGCGTCTGCATGAACATCACGGGTACAGACATAGCCATGGCTAACACGCAAATGAGCTAAAAGATATTATTGAGTGTTTCAGGAGAAATTGGTAAATTGTTTTTGTACAATTGTTTTAAGCACTTGGATTTCTGAGCATATTAGTTGCTTTCTTAGTCGTCTTCTGTCTCACACTGGATTCGTGCTTAGCGTAGTTTATTCGTTTTTAAAACGGTAATTACAATTCAAAAGTCACTGTAAAATTTTTAACTTTTCTTGAGACAAAACATTTTCGAATTTCGATTTTTTTAACTGTAATTTCTAAAGGCTTGTTCTCTTGAGACAAATTTGAAATTGGGCAACAACTTTCGAACTCAAAGAAATTTTTTATAAGCAAATGAAGCCTGTTGAACATGAATCCGGTGTGAAAACTTTAAGTTTACAAAAAATTTCGTTAAAATGTTTTTAAACTCGTTCTTTAATCAGTTTTAAGAATCAGCTGAATTCAAATTTTTTTAATCAAACTTTTTTCAAATTTGAAATTCCAGCTGGTTCTTGCACAAACTCTAAATATATCTAGGAAAAATTGCGTTTTTAATGCGCCGCTGTAGATTACAGAGAAGTGTGATATTTTTCACACCTCCAAGAAAAGATCGGAGCTCTTTTACTGTGAGTTTCAAAAATTTACTTTATCAAACAACTATTCACTTCTTCCTCTGCAATTTTTCTCCATTCAAAAAATTTTATCCAAATCCTTTTCTATTTTTATCCCCTCATAAGTAATTAAAACATTTTTTGCCAATACACATTTCCGTGTCCCCCACACTCAATAATATTTTAGCCAGCAAAAAAGGAAATAACAAAAAATTGCTTTTAATCCAACCAATTATTCATTTTCGTGTTTTAATTAATCTTTTTTGAGAGAAAAAATTAGAAGCTTTCTTTGCCAATCACCAATTCCATGTCATATCCCTGGCAAAACACACTCATCTATCATCTGACCTTATCCACAACACTAATATTTCTAACCAAAAAGGCTAGAAACCTAAATTGGTCTAATTATTTATTCTTTTTTGTGGTAGAAAAATTGATGAATTGCTTGCTTCAAGTCTTTATAACATTTTTTGTCAAAAATAAAAATGAAAAGTGCGTGTGCCACTCAATTAATTGTGTTCTTCCCAGGCTGGCAAGCCTTTTCTTATAATCAGGCTGAAGTGGGAGGTGCTTTCTAATGAGCACTTGTTGTGCTTGAATGTCTGCTTGTGTGTTGTGATGGAGTGTTTTGAAGAAAAAATATGTTTTTTAAAGATATGCATAGAATATTTCAGTTTTTTTTGTAGAAAAGAATAAAGAAATAACTAACACATATGACGAAAAAGGCCTGGACATGGCTGAAAGGCTTCTTCATTGGAAACCGGATCAGCATAAACCGGTCAAGAGAGATGGCCGCCAAGGTGAAGGTGGAGAAACACAGACTCACACCCTAAATTTAAAATTTTAATGATTCAAAATACCAAAAAATATGATTTAAGTTTTAATATAAAAAAGCATGCAGTCAACTATAAAAATTGGACGCTAGTGTCATATACCTCCTACAAAAAAGCTAGTGTCGTATATCATCCCCAATAATTTTTACGATTTTTTAAAACAAAATTTTTTAAGAAAAAATTATGCAAAGCCCGTGGTAGTAATGGCCAGGCCTTGAGCGCGTGCGGCAATTAGAGGAAATGTGGTAGTTTGAATGAATATTTTTTGAATATAATTGTATGTCTTGTTAGTTTTATTAACTATCAGCTATTTTGTAATTAAGGTAGTGCTGTAGTGAAGATGCAAGAATAGTTATTAACAAATCTCGCTATTATTTCTGAATCTGGATGGTTGCCTGAGTCATAACTTAAATTTGTGCCTGATGGTCATGATTGTGTCTTTTTGTTCTATTTGTTGTGTTACGATGCCGTTAAATAAAAGCAAATGTAGCAAGGAAATTTCCTTTTAGGGTCATGAAATGCTTTCAATATGTGATTCAAAGCACAAGCAAACTTTCTTGTGAACCAAAGTTTTGCCCACATTTTTTTAATATACCAATATTTTTTTGATAAAGCT
Source organism: Ditylenchus dipsaci (assembly GCA_004194705.1). Taxonomy (NCBI): domain Eukaryota; kingdom Metazoa; phylum Nematoda; class Chromadorea; order Rhabditida; family Anguinidae; genus Ditylenchus; species Ditylenchus dipsaci. The sequence continues at coordinate 198,652 of SADC01000100.1, forward strand.
GTGATCCTAGCAGGATCCAGTCATTGCTTTAGATTAAAAAATCTTAGCATACTGATTTCTCTGAAATTCGGGTCAGTGTAAATGTCAAATATACCGTATTTCCTCTAATTGCCGCCCCCTCCAATTGCCCCCCCCCTCTAATTGCCGCCCCCTTAGAGGTCGATCGAAAATAAGCGCCCCCCTCCCCCCCCCCTCTAATAGCGCCCCCCCCCCTATTTTTTGAAACCGTGTTTTAACCTTTTTTTGTAAAATTTTTTGGCGGTTAGTTATCAATAAGAAGATGTGTCCAAGATCATTGTTGGCTGAAGAGGTATATGTCAAGCAGGATCGAAAAATATTCACTTGAACAATAAGTCTACAACAACAAGTCTACCTCAAAAGGGGGGGGGCGATGGAATTTATATACGCATCGCCTTAGGTCACAGGTTCGACTACCACTGGCTGCAGACCTTATTTTTTTTCTCCTTTTATTTACAAGTTTGGTTTCGAAATGTAGCTAAGATCCTCAGCTTTCATTTGAACTATCATACAGATAAAAAGTTTGTATAAAGTTAGAGCTAAAATTTAAGAAAACATTGAACCATGTCCAATTCGATCAAATTCTCAATGGGACTATTAATTAACCAATAAATTGCGACCACTTTTAGCTTTACTGTCAGCAAATGCTATAATTTGGAGATTTCATGTACATTTCTGTATATGAAACGTGTGACTTGTCGTAAAATTTCTGCCCAAAAATCATAAAAAATTTGAAAATAGGAAAAAAAACTTTCATTGTTGGAGTGGTAAATTACTTCAAATTTATGATCGAAAAATAAGCGCCCCCTTCTAATTGCCGCCCCCCTCTAATTGCCGCCCCCTCCCCCTAGAGGTCGATCGGAAAATAAGCGCCCCGGGGCGGCAATTAGAGGAAATACGGTAAGTTCCATTTTCACCAATACAGGTGAAAAATTATTATTATTGTACAATTTAGCTCATTACAATTCATGTCCCCTAAATTTTTTTTCACTAGCTTGCTTGCGATCCAACAACAAAAATAATTTTTTAATTGCCACTTTTAATTGTTCAGACGTGCACTTTAAAAAAAATCGGATTATATGTTTGCTGGCTAAGCCAAGCAACATCAGTGATTCAGAGTATAATCTTGATGACATTAGTTTTGAAAGCACCAACTATCCAGACTAATCATTACAAAGCATATTTCCGCAATTTTTTTTGCTTTCCCGATTTTTTTATTTTGTCTCCTTATTTTCTGTTTTTATTGTCAAAGCCTTAGTGCTAAAAGATTAGTGTCCCTAATTTGTGTTTGGCTGACGCACAAGCTTAGGCTACAAATACAGGCAAAAAAGCTAAATTACAAGCTTTGCCGGCTCATTTGCCCTAAAAATGCAAATCCAATTGTATTGAACAAGAGCTTGTTATTACTACATTTTTCGAGCATTCATTCTGATGAATAACAACCAAAAAACTGACCGCAATAAAAGGTGCCACAGAGCACAGGAATCTGCCAAACAACCACTCTAAATATGAAAATCAATATATTTTTGATGTAAAATTTTGTAAACTGCCTTTTTGAAAGGCAGTAATAGGTGTTATGGTGGCACTGGTGCAGCAAACTACTACATCCGAACAACTCAACGAAAAAATAAACATGTTGGGCACTGTTTGTAGTGACCTAAAATATTTTTACATCAGTTAAAAATGGTTATAGAATTTTGTGTGTCTACCTCGTCCTTGAGATAGCCAGTATGACACAAATATTGCCGATTACCCCAAAAATATGATAATACAGTAGCACAAGGCAAAAGACCCATGATTAGAGGTCGGGTGGTCAAGTCTTGTCTGAAATATGGTAATTAAAATTATTAATTTAAGTGTTTTATCAATTGATGTTTTCAAATTTTTCAATACAAGTTTACTACAGGGTGAGTCGAAAAAACTGCACCATTCTTTGAATTCCCGCTATTTTAACTTTATTTAGCTGTTGAAATTAATTTAGAATTTACAAATAGTTGGGTTGATATATTTTCTTTGTATATATCAACCCAACTATTTGAATTGACGGGGACAATTCAAAACAAATGGCAATGCCCCTTTTAAATTTAATCATAGACCTTGTTTTATTAGAAAGCAAGTTAAAAAATCCGGCGCTAGTAGCGAATACCCCCCTTTTGTTCCTTTTTTTTCAGCTTTCGGTTTAAAAAGGCCATTGCCTTTTATCCCCCCCCCCCTAAAAAAATTCTTATAAAAATCGCTGTAAATGCTCTTTGAAACAACAAGTTTAGGCTAGCACTTCGAGGGTAGGCCAGCGTACGGAAGTTGTGACTAATAAATAGGGATGGTATTTTTTTCTCACCGCAAAACACTTGAAAATCACCGCAAATTATTTTTTTCTCACCGCAATTTGATCTTCCCGCAAAATACTTTTTTCTCACCGCAAAATACTTTTTTCCTCCCGCAAACCTAATTTCTGTCCAAGACCAACCAAATTTTGCATAATTTTGAAAGAATTCAAATTTTTTAGCCTGAAAATAACTTCGATTGGTCAGAATTCCATCCCGGAATGGCCAGAAACCGCTGAAAGTTGGTTTTTTGGGGGTTTACTAAAGGGGGGTAAACCTTTTGCGAAAAATCGATCGAGCGGATCAAATTTCGGGTCCGATGGGCTTAATTGATGGAAATTCTAGGTTCATGGTGGTTTTCAAAAATTTTAGTCTGAACTAACCAAACCAAGTGGTCGTCCACTTGGATCAACATTTTTTTTCACGTTTTTTATGTTCTAAAACCTGTTTTCTGAATTGATTCGGCTATGCTGAAGATGGTTTGACAATGGTAAAATGCTTTTTTCTCGGGTATTTTTCGAGTTTTGGCAAATAATTGATTTTCCCAAAATCAATTATTGCCCAAAACTCAAAAAATACTCGAGAAAACGGTATTTTACCTCTATCAAACCATCTTCAGCGTTCCCTCATTGGTAGAGAAAACAAGGTTTGGAACATAAAAAACGTGAAAAAAAATTTTGATCCAAGTGGACGACCACTTGGTTTGGTTAGTTCAGACTAAAATTTTTAGAAACAACCATATACCTAGAATTTCCAGCGATTAAGCCCATCGGACCCGAAATCTGATCCGCTCGATCGATTTTTCGCAAAAGGTTTACCCCCCTTTAGTAAACCCCAAAAAACCAACTTTCAGCGGCTTCTGGCCATTCCGGGTTGGGATTCTGACCAATCCAAGTCATTTTCAAGCTAAAAAATTTGAATTCTTTCAAAATGGCTGAAATTGATTTCACGCACCAAAATACTGATTTCCCCCAGTAAATTTATTTTTTCCCCCAGTAAATTTGAATTTCAAACAAAATACTGATTTCCCCCAGTAAATTACTGATTTCCCCCAGTAAATTTTGGATTTCCCCCAGTAAATTTTGGATTTCCTGCAGTAAATTTTGCGGGAATTTGAATTTTCAGGTCAGAAAATACCTTCAACTGGTCAGAATCCCACCCCAGAGTGGCCAGAAGTCCCTGAAAGTTGGTTTTTTGGGGGTTTACTAAAGGGGGTAAACTTTTTGCGAAAAATCGATTGAGCGGATCAAATTTCGGGTCCGATGGGCTCAATTGCTCAGGATTCCACCCTTAACCATTCTCAATCATCTTAAACCACCCTAAACCATCCCAAACTGCTCCAGACCAGTATCTAACTACCCTAAATCAGTGCTTAGGTTGGTTTAAGATAGTTGAGAATGGTTAAGGGTGGAATCCTGAGCAATTGAGCCCATCGGACCCGAAATTTGATCCGCTCAATCGATTTTTCGGAAAAAGTTTACCCCCCTTTAGTAAACCCCCAAAAAACCAACTTTCAGGGACTTCTGGCCACTCTGGGGTGGGATTCTGACCAGTTGAAGGTATTTTCTGACCTGAAAATTCAAATTCCCGCAAAATTTACTGCAGGAAATCAAAAATTTACTGGGGGAAATCAGTATTTTGTTTGAAATTCAAATTTACTGGGGGAAAAAATAAATTTACTGGGGAAATCAGTATTTTGGTGTGTGTTTTTGGCAACCAGACATTTTCTAATATTTTTAGAATTTGTCGCGCGACATTTTCTAATATTTTTCGGTCGATTCGGTCGTTTCGCCCGAATTTACCGAAAAAATATTAGAAAATGTCGCGCGACAAATTCTAAAAATATTAGAAAATGTCTGGTTGCCGTGTTTTTAGTTACAGCCTTTCAAAATTATGCAAAATTTGGTTGGTCTTGGACAGAAATTAGGTTTGTGGGAGGAAAAAAGTATTTTTGCGGTGAGAAAAAAGTATTTTGCGGTGAGAAAAAAGTATTTTGCGGTGAGAAAAAAGTATTTTGCGGGAAGATCAAATTGCGGTGAGAAAAAAATAATTTGCGGTGCATTCGCAGTGTATTTTGCGGTGAGAAAAAAATATTATCCAATAAATAGTTTACACACTTTTTCTGGGGTCTGGGACATACAGTCGACTCTCGATTTAAGCTTCGAAAATCGAGCTAAAAAAAGTGTCGGACCCAGCTGGGGAACGAACTTTTGGGGGTGTCTTTAATTCGAGAGTCGACTGTATATTTGGGTAGTCTTTACTTAGGTTTTAGAAGGAAAAATTCACGCGGTATTTGCTACTAGTTTCAAAAATCCGTACAGAAGTTCAATGATTAGGATTTTTTTTAATTGCCGGGGGTCAATTTAGAACGCACGAGCATGGTCAATTAAATTTGCAAGCTGAAACCTCAGCTTTCTTAATTTTTTTGGGATTTCACCGATGCGCGGAAGCGCTTGATGGAAAAAATGGTGCAATGATTGTGCATGTTTGTGCATGATTCACCCTGCAGCCTGCACTTCAATACAGTCGGGACCGGAAAAATGTCGCGGTATAGCAGGGATCTTGTTATATGGATGGTAGATTTGACTGACTACGTTTTGCTGTGACCATTTAAAGGGTCGCGCTATATTAAGAGTCACGTTACATCCAGACTTGACAGTATATCTTAATTTATTTTTCCGTGGTCGTTTAACTATCATCTTTTTATTTTTTAAGTCTTTGCATTGGTGTTAGCTCTAGTCTAAAATTGGTACCGAGAATTCGCCTTGATCCTCTCCATTTTTTTATGAAAAATAGCTTGGTCTCCCTGTCCATTATGGTTGTGGTAAGTTAGTGATCAGGGTAAATATTGACAATATGATCACTTCAGCACTTTCAGCAAAAAGAATAGAGGATATCAAGCTTTTTTCATAAAAAAACAACGGGATGGACCAAGGAAAATTTTTGTTACTGATTTTAGACTACGGCCACTGTTTTTAACAAGAGGCTCCAAAAGCATTTTTTTATCTTTTTCTTCAAACTTTTGAAATTGTTATTGTTGGTGTCTTCTAGAAAAAGGATTGTATTTATTCATTTATTCTCTTGCTTTTCAGAATAAATAAGTAAAATATGAGAGATTTGATTAAATCAATAAGATAGTGGACGCCCGTACGAAAATAGTTGTATTCAGCATTTTCAGTCGAAAGAAATCATTTAAAATGAACATCATTTGTTGGATTATATCGTCGTTGACAAGGGAAAACATGGGAAGAATGAAATTTTCCAAATCGAAATCATCTAAAAAATTTTCCCTTAAAGGGGCATGCCCGTGCGTTTCAAAAAGTTAAGGCGGGGACTAGCAATTTTTTTTGAATCGTTCTATTTTTCACTCGTTTTGCGTCAAATCTAATATTACTACTTTTAAAAACTAGGCAGAAAACTTAAAAAGTCTGAATGCATATGCATGTAAAACTTGATCGAGAAAGAAAAAAAGTGCTGGTCCCCGCCTTTTCTCCGTGTCGGGCACGGGCATGCCCCTTTAAAGCTAAACTTATACCCTATTCATTTGAGGCATAACTTATGCTTGGCAAATTTCGTTTTGGCAAAAGCTATGCTTGGAAAATTTTCTTTTTGCAAATTTTCCCTAGACTGGTAGTTGTTCAGCAATCGTTGTATAGAAGTATACTAACTTCAAATATCTGTGTATCATAGCACTTTTATAATAAATGGGTCAAAATCAAAATGCTAAAAACAACATTCTTAATTAGGTGTGTTTTTATATTAGAAGCTCTAGGATAGGTTAAATGATGTTTTCTATTTCAATACCTTTTTGAATAATTTAGTGAGGAATTAAAAAACGTTAAAAATGTTTCTCGCCTCACTCTGCAGTGTATTGAAGGTATCAATGGCTTAAGATTTTTACCTGTAATCCCACAGGAGGTCATTCATGCTGACACACTCGGTCACATCACCTTCTTCTGACATCTGACTTTGGGTTGGTGAGGTAGTAGTTGTGGCAACTGAGGCGGTGCTGATCATCTGAAATGCAGCAGAGCTCGCAGCTTGCAACAGCGCCTGGCTACTGCTGCCAAATGTGGAATTGGCCATGGCCAGCCTTTTTCACACACTAATACCACTTGAAAGACCTCCAATGTTGTGCCTGAAATAAGGCAATAGTTTTGGCCAACAGAAAACTCCAAATAAAAAAGTACATAACAAAAATAATTAGCTGAGGCAATAAAGATTGAAAACTAAAATTGCCTAGGATTGAGGAAGACACCTAAATTAGCTTCATTTCAAGGAAATTACGAAACCAATGTTTGGGATCAATAAATCTGAGAATTGTTGTCAAAAGTGCAAAGAAATTTTTTTGAAGAAAAAGACAATTTCATTAAAAAACAAACATTGTCAGACATGAATTTTTGAGGTAAAATTTTAAAGAATATTGCAATAAATGATACCTTGTAAAAAATGGCTAAGATACCAATAAAGTCGACTCTCGATATAACGCCCCTTCGATATAACGCCACCCAGAAATGGACCGATTTGGTCAGTATTGACTAAAATTCAGTCAAGTGAACCCTCGATATAACGCCACTTTGGGCCGGTCCCCAGGGGTGGCGTTATATCGAGAGTCGACTGTAGTGTGAATAAAAAAAGAGCTGAAAAATTTCATGAATAAAAACACAAGAGGGTCGAAATGAAGGCCTAATGGAGCAATTTATGAAAACTAAATATGAAATATAAGAATATAAGTCTTTAAGAATATTGAAAATAAACAAAAGTAACTGAAAACGGACAAGGTTCTTTTTAAAACGAGTTCTAATAATATTTTTTTTTTCAAATAATTTATTTCGCCGCAAAAAAATATCCGTGACACACATCTCATTGCTTACTAAACATTGCTTAAAAGTTTGACCTGTCAAATATTCTTCCAAAACACATATTATACAAGACCTTTAAAAATAACTAATATAAAGTACATTTGGTCTAAATTGTTTGTTTTTAATACGAACCAAAAAATAATGAGGAAAAAGCGAGGGGCACTAAGCAAGGGCGGAGCCTACAGGATGAATTATGTGCAATTGCCAGATACGTGAGTATGCAAGTCCCTGTGCACACTTGTGAGTAGTACAAGTAATAGTAATAGTCAATAATCGACTAAGGAGACTAATATTTTAAGAAGGTGGGAAAAATATTTTTAATTACTAACACTTTCAGCCACAATTAAAGCTAGTTTTGAGAAGACAAGTGCATTGTGGGAATTTATTGAAATGCTGTAGTATAAGTGCTGAGAATGCCACATTTTTTTAAAAGGTAAACAGGAAACTTTGCTTTAGGCACGTGTATTCTTAAAATAACAACTTTTCAAAGAGGTACAAGATAGTGATATCCAAGCTCAACACTATTTTTACACCAGCTCAAAAAAAATTGGAAAAATGGCAGGTGCGCGCTTGCTTGAATGCAGTCAAGCCTTTCCATAAAAACATCGATACCAGGATTGTGTCTGAATACCGCCAACGATCTCGCTCCCTTGCATCAAATTTTTTAGTCTTGCAAGAAATTAGGCTTGAGCTAGGGGTAGACCAGCGCACCTGAGGACCAGCTCATTTCCTTTCAAAACAAAAATTTGAAGTTAATGGAGTTATTTGGAAGGGGATCATTTTTTTTGCCTTGGTGCCTCTTGTTTTTTTTGATTTTTAGGCTTAGGCAAGGGTTGGCCAGCGTATCTTAGGACCATAGTTGCACCCCCGCCTGGCGGCCCGCCTCCGCCGGCGGGGCCGCCAGGCGGAGGCGGAAAATTCAGAAACTTCCGGCGCTGCCGCTAGGCGGCGGCGGCAAAAAATTTTGAGCGTAGGCGACGGCGGCGAGGCGGTTTTGAGAAGTCGGCGGAAGCGGCGTCGGAGCGAAAAATGCCGGCGGAGCAATTTTTAATTCAATTTTGTTGTTTTTCGATTAGTATTTTTTCAACAAAATACTAATTAATGAAAATTAATTGATTAATAAACTTAAAACAAATCAAATTTTCAATGGTCCAATGGTCAAGAAGGTCTGCCAAAAGTCAAGGGTAGTAAAAGGCAAAAAAAGTGGGATCATCTTTTGTGATATTTATTAAATGCGCTCACCTGTTTAAATTTGTTCGCGCAAATTCAAAAAAACTCACTCATTGAGCTTCTGTACGTATTTTTGAACTTGGTTTCTAATAAAACTATACCTATAATTAAATTCTGGGCCTTGTTTATTTAGAAACCAAGTTGAAAAATCTGTACAGTAGTTTATTGATTAGGAAAAAAATTCAAATTGGCGAGACAAATTTAAACAGGTGAGCATGCCTCTTCAAATTAGTTTCTTCTCTAGTGTGTGATGCATTTTGCTCATCGTATCAAAGTTTGACACGCGAAATTTTTTTAACGCCGCCTCCGCCGGAGGCGGAGGCGGGAAAAATTTTAAGAGGCCGGCGGAAGCGGAGGCGGGATTCGAAAATTTCGCTGTCGTGCAACTGTGCTTAGGACGCAATGAAAGAATATAAAATTATGTTCAAGTCGAACATAATATAGACTGCCTACCTTTGGCTAAGTCTAACAAATCACACAAACAACAACAGAGAAGACCGAGGCGAAAAATACCGAGCTCTGATATGAAGCCAAAATATCGATTTAACAGATATAAAAATGAATATAGAGGCAAGAAACAAAAATTTCATAAACTACACAAGAAGTCCCATGAATCCGGTGTCAGAATTTGGGGATTTATAACAAGGACGTCGAGATCTAAAAATACGTGGAATTTTCAAAAATTTTCACCCATAGAGTCTTCGTTCGCTGTACGACTAAATCAACTATCTAATAAGCATTCAAAACATCTAATTTAATTGACAAAAATTGAGCCAATAAATTTGAAGAAGGACTAAATAGCAACTTTTTTATCAACCAAAATAAATTAATAAACATAAAGGAATATATAAAAAAGTTCCCTGAAAAAATTCTTGAAAAAAATATATATAAATCCACTCAAAAGACCCCCTTAAGGTGAACAATTTTTTCATGGTGCGAAAAAACGAAGAAGAATTTAGCAGGTTTTCTTGGAAATGCAAAAAGAAAATGCTTGATTTAAGCTCGTATTGCCTAATTGACAAGCTTGAATACTATTTTTATTTGAACAAAGACAAAAATTAGCTCACAGAATTGGTGCAAGAAAAAGCTAGATTTTCTTGCTTCAAATGTGTAAAGGAAAAAAATGTCTGGAGTAAAATAGACTTTTTAAAGGATTACGCTTTTTGATGACAATGAAAACTTTTGCAAATTCAAGCACGTGCGGTACAATTTTTATGTCCTAAATGAAAATAAATTCCTAAATGAAAACCTATATGAAAATAATCGAAAAATACTGGTCAATGACCAGTATTGGGGGTCCAACCCACATCAACTGTCAATGATGCCCTGATGCTCCACCACTGAACTACCCAGGCAATTTGGCCAACTTTGGGTTTTACATTACTTATTGCTGCCTTTCGCAAAAAATAAAACATTCTAAAAAATATTGTCAAATAATTACAGCATTTGAATCCGCGAAATTCTGATTGCCATCAACAAGTTTAATCCTTTAAAGAAAGTTGTTTGTAGTGAATGCACGAAAATCATACAGGTTTACAGTTTCATTACGGTCTTATTGTGGTATTGTTGGTATTTTGCTAGTGAAGCTTGGATGTCAGCTAGAAACTAGAGTCGTAGAATTCTCCGATGAAATATAACTCGAAAAATTCTCAGGAGAATTCTTCAGAGAATTCTGCAGAATTCTCCAAAAATTGAAGAAATCTTAAGAAATACTTGACTGAATTCTATTCAAGATAAAAAAATTTCGATTTATTTATTATTTTTGAGTTTTGAAAACCGACAGTCCGTTTATTTGAAAAAAAAAATAAAAAATAGGTGTTAAAAAAGAAACTAAAGTTTTTTTAGAACAACTTCCCACACACTATTTTTGGTCAAGTGAAAAAAGTAGCATGCATAGTATTTATTTCCTTTTTCCACATTTTTGATGAAAGGTGGAGGAGTAGTTGTTTATTTCTGAGATTTGCGGAGCTCTCCTTGAATTTAGCATTAATATATTAGTGGACTGAAAGCAAAGTAAGTGACATCAAAAAGCAATATAAACACCAACTTTGTGGTTGTATTTATTACATTCATTTCCAATAAGATTTGCTGAAGTTGAGTGAGACACTTATAACACAAATTGAGTCGATTTCTGCGATTTCAAAAATCACAGAAGGTGTTTGATGGTTAAGCGAGCGTTTTCAAACTTTTTTTTAACACTAGAATTATGCGGCGTACAATTTTTTAACCATAAGTTTCACATTAGAAAACTTACACCTAACAGCTTATTTACTTTTTTTTCAAAAAAGCAAAAAAACCTTCCAAGAACTCAAGTCTATTGTCGCTGATTTTTGATTCAAAGTAAGCCAAGGGCTTTAAATTTCATAGTAAGCTTTTTGTGTCCTCGGTATAAATAGTCTATTGTCTTACCACGATTCATACAAATTGTTTTATTGTAACATTATGTAAGGACCAGTAATGGCAATAGTCAGAGGCAGAATGAAAGTCAGAATGAAAATTCGAAAATTCTGACAGTCAGAAAGCGCGGGAAATTATTCTGACTGTCAGACTCTTTCTGACTCTCAGAAGTGAGATCCAGGCAAGGAAAGACAAAGTGATCTGTGCGATCTGCCTTTCTAACTCTCATTTCTGACAGTCAGAATAATTTCCCGCGCTTTCTGACTGTCAGAATTTTTGAATTTCATTCTGACTTTCATTCTGCCTCTGACTATTGCCAACACTGGTAAGGACTGAAGTCTGTGCTTAGATCAGTCTTGTGTGGTATAAAGAAATAAGTTAGCTGTGTCTCTCTCGCGCGTTCTCTGTCTGTTCCATCTCTCTGCTTTCCTTTCCGCTAGGACTCAATGCACTAAATACGCCAAAAGCTTAGAATTTGGTACTAAAGCTATTTTTTTATTGAAAGTTGTGGATAAAGGCTTTTGGGGCTCAACAGTGTATAGAATTTTTGATATTCATACAGTGTGGTTAAAAAAACTACACAATTTGGAATTTTATTGTCAAGGACTTCCGTTCACACTTGCCGACCCTATATGTGAATTGGTCTTATTTTTGGCCTCCGATTTGCCTTGGACGTTGCAGGCTAAAGCATTGACATTAGGCAAGGGTCTGCCAGCTTATGTTAGAACAGACTCAAACGTGAGTCTAAGATATGTTTAAAGGAAGCAGTCCATTTAGGTTTGAAAAAGTGGCCTCGGTGGCGCAGTGTGTAAGCACTCTTGTTTTGTGGCCTTAAGGTTTTTAATGTGAAGGTTTCTGGGGCGATCTTATAACTGTTAGATTTTTCAACAGGTTAGACTTTTATGAAATTTAAACTAATTCTTAGCGTTTCATTATAGTCGATAATCTGTACAATACCGAAAAATAGCTGCTGTCGAAGGAACATCATTACTTTTGACGTCTTCTGCAAGCAACTCAACTGTGTTCAACAGGTTCTTCAAATCGACTAAGTTCGAATCTTTTGTTTTTTATTCATATCTCATGAAGCGATGTAAGGCAGTATAAAGGAGACTATCTCCAGAGTAATCGTTGTCGTTTTTGATGATTCGTTAAATAAAAATCTGAGTGAAGTTTTTGAAAAAGAGTCTGCATCTGAACCCCAAGTCATTAATTTGCAAAAGTTTTCATTGTCATGGCCCCTCAAGAAATTTTTTTCACTTCAATACAGCATTAAATCTATTTAAAAATAGTCAAAAAGGTTAATTTTTGGTGGCCTCAAAAAAATATTTTTTATGAACCATAACTCAAAAATATTGCTTGTTTTAAAATCTTCTGAGGTGATTTTGAGTCGATAGGTGTTCAGGAACACATTTAAAAAAGTCGATTTTGGGGAGGGGTATATTGATAATCTGATATTTTTATAAATATTACAAAAAAATTTAGTTGAAAAAATGCGCATGCCTTTCGAAATAGTATCAAAATTTATATAATACAAAGCGAGAATACAATATGAATAGAAATACCTCAGGATACAAAAAGTAGGAAGTTCAAAGACCCAACTAGAAATGAAACGCTCAAATTTAAAAAGAACGCAATTTTTAACCAATTCACTGTAAAAAATGTCTGTTCTCACAGAATATTCAAATACTAGACTATAAAAAGTGAAAAAACTGATTTTGTAATAATTTACGACCTAAAAATACCACCCACTCTTTTTATGTCACCAAAAAGATGTAGAGTTGAATTCTTGTAAAAGTTTGTCAACTATTTTAGGTTTTGGTTCAACCCATAATTTGTGAAGCCAATCTAACTTGCTCTCACAAATGCATTTCTTCTAAGCAATTATGCTGCTTTCGGTCTTGTGGTGGAAGCTCAATAAAAGTTTTTTTTTGTTTTTGGTAGAAAGACAAGAAAAAGTTTAGCATAAAGAATTAGCTTAATTTATATTTTCATAGACTTTTTTCTCTTCCAGAAAATAAGGCTAATTTGAGAGGTTCTGTCTTTCCTGATTTACTATAAAAAGACTGACGTATATTTGATTTTTTAGGCTGTTTTTGTAAATAATTTTTAAAGCTTCACGTTAGCTGTACATGTTTTCTCATCGCTCCCAAAAAACTTGCGTTAGTCTCCTTGTTGTTTTTTTAAAAGAAATTATTCTTCTAAAAGTCTCAAAAAATTATATACCATTTTAAATCATTTTTATGCAAAAAGATTTTTGGTAAAAAATGCTGAAAAATATTTTGCCTTGAATCTCCCAAGTTGATTTTTTCCACTAAATGTCAGTGATATATGAATTTAGGCTACGGCTAATAAAAACTAAGTCAGTACAGTCGAACCTCCCAATAACGACCACCCTGGGACCCGCCTCAGGTGATCGTTATTGGGAGGTGATCATAGATTTTCGCGTACTCAACCAAAATTTAAAAGTGGAATCAGGTAAGCTCGTGCTAACTAAGAAAACGCGAAAAACAGGTTTGCGAATTTCTTTTTCTAGGCTGATATCTAGACTCAAGGGAGCCCTTCTATTAGAGAGGGGCCTTCTAATAGAGAATATACGGTAAATTCATAACTTTTGAGACTTTCGAAAGAATAGTTTTCTTCAAAAACGAGGCAAGTTTTTGTGAGGGATGCGAACACAAATAGAGCCCTTGAGGTTTATTGGAGTTGCATACTTTTAGCATAAAAGGTGGGCAAGCTTTTAAACATTTTAGAGATTTTACTTGGATTTAGGATCACAGTGCTTTTGGATCACCTGTTAAGAGACAGAATATTGGATCGGATTGTTTCTCTATAAGTTTTGAGATATTTCGGCTAGTGTCAAATACCACCTCCAAAAAGGCTAGTGTCAACTTTCACTTCAAATGAAAGTTGACATCCTAGTAGATGGAAAATTTTCTGATATTTTCTGACTGCACGAAACAGCTGCAGAATGCTGTAACAGAACAAAGGCTATAAGAGCATTTGCATCTTCGAAGATCGAAAAAATTTGATGTCGATCTCGGAATTTTCAGGTTAAAATCTAAAGAGCGAAATCGGTAGAGTTCTTGGCAGTTAAAACTAAACAACTTTGCAATATGTCGAATTTAGATTCTTAAAGCAAATACGGTACTTCAGATACTAAAATATATAAAAAAATTATAAAATATTTAAATAACATGCCACACAAAGAAAAAAAGTAAGCAAAAATGTGTAAAAAACAAGTTTCTATTTTAAAAAGGACCAAGCATAGCACCCACTCAATAGCACCAAGAGCAAAACAACATTTAGCAGAATTAGTTATTTTCAACAAACAACTTCCTGAATCAAACATTAGCATCCAAGGCCAGAAATGTGAGCTGCGCACATATTCTCTATACACTTTGGTCGGCTAACTAAATTAGAGAGACAAGCCAATTTAATAGAATGCCATTTTGGTTGAGGGGATGAGGCATGTAATAATTATTATTAGAAATAGTCCCCACCACTGTCGCCAACAGCAGCAGAATTTGAGCGAGTAAGAAAACAATTAATTCTGTGAACAAACAAACCTCCTGCGCTGGACACCCACCCCTTTTCTTATTTCGCTTCCTCAGCCTATAGATTTTTTGCTTCTTCTGGTATTTTTGACCTGAGTATGGCTATGACTACTTCTGCTGCTAGCACTATTATTAGCACTATTTTTTGGTGTGTGGAAAAAGAAAAAAGGGTTAAGAAAACGATATAGGTTGGGACTGGAAAAAATAATCAAACCATTTTTTTTAAACTAATTTTTTTACATTTTTTTGTTGTTGTATTTTTGATAGTTCTGAGGAACTTGAATGGAAACCGGAAAATTAGTAATATTACTAAAATTTGGGGATGCCGCGATGCGGCATATATGGCGCCGAGGATCTGCGTTGGGAGCATGCAAAGTCAAAAAAATTATGTGTGCTACCACCGAGATTTGAACCAGTGAGCATGCTTTGGTCCTGCAAGGAAACCGGAATCCACTTAAAATGCCTTGGTCCCCCCTGTGGTTTTTGACCAAACTTTCAAGATTCCAAAACTTTTTTTGGTGATGATGACCACAACTTTTGATAATTTTTTCTGACAATAAATCGACGACGCTGAGTCGAATGGTATTAACAGATTTTTGGAAATTTATTCTGGAACACCCCTAATCTTTTTTTGTGACCGACCGACATCGAAATGGCCATATAGTAAGAGTGAGAATCGACAATATCCAGATAAATTTCTCCTTATAAGTGCTCTAGGGGTTATTCTTTAATATGTTATTCGTTAATATTGAAAAGTGGGAGACACAATTCATTTTGAAAAAAATAGGTGTAGTTTTTAAAAATATAATTATTCTCCCACTTTTTAATATTGTAGTTATCCAGTTGATTGCTCATTAGAAACTATGCTGGTGCAAAATATATAAAAAAATAAAAAGTAATCACCGAGAACAAGAAGTTTTTAAAATTTGACGGGAGATTTAATGTTTTGACGGGAGATTTAATTATTTTGAAGGGCGTTTTCACTGACAGCCATATTTTAATGACTACAGTCGACTCTCTACATATCCTAACTTTACATAACATAATTTTAGGGTCAGAAGTTCGTTCCCACCTGGCGTCCGACACTTTTTTAACCTGATTTTTGAAGTCTTTTGCGAGTTTTGTTTTTACAGTCTGGTCCCAAATATCATAAGGATTCCGATTTTGCCGATCGTTTTTTAGAAACCTGTAATATTTTGGTCTAAAAAAGCAAAAACCCATATAACATAACTCGATTTAACAAAAATCTGTTTTTTTCACCAAGTTTTTATTTTTTAAGAAAATTTTTCGGATTTCTAAAAAACGATCGGCAAAATCGGAATCTTTATGATATTTGAAACCAGACTGTCAAAACAGAACTGGCAAAAGCTTGAAATGACCGGTGTAAAAAGATGTAGAATCCGGTAACTTGCTCGGTCCCTTGAGTTATGTTATATAGAGAGTCGACTGTACTTCCTTTTTTGAATTCGTTTTGTAAAAACTCCTTTTGGATTTGGCAAGCAGTGATATAACTATTTTAAGTACACATATTTATTGATCTTGAAAATTTTGATGATTGGTATCTTTATCCACTAAAAGGACAAATTAGGGATTGCTTAAGGCGAAATCTAGCATGTATCGCAAAATATTGTTGTTGCATCGCTTTTATGCTATAAATAGCTTGCAAATAAAGGCTCACTTCAAACCCCCATATTTTCACTTGCTCTTGAGAATTTTGTAGATTTTTTGATAAGCTTAATACAAAAATCAAGCATTCAGCCAATCATGGATCCGACCACAGAAATTTCACTTGTTGGGTCCCCAACGGTTTGTGGTGGAACCCAGAGGTGTATAATTGCCTGTCTTTGAATTTAAAGTATAGATAAATATGGGAAATGTAAAAAGCAAGCGAAAATATCACAAGTTCGTACAAGAAACTTCAAACCGAATAGTTTTTAGTAAGAGCAGTCAAAATCTCAAAATTTTTGCACAAAACTTAAAATCTGGTGGAACATTCAAAGTTTAAAACTAAAAATAAGATATATAAGGTGACCAAAGAAATATCGACATTTTAAACCCGGAATACTGACGTGAATAAGGGAGCTTTCTTGCATTGGATTTTGTGAGCTTATGGTTAGACAGGGGTTGGCCAGCGTATGTTAGGATGAATAAACATGGGTCCAAGATATGTTTGAGTCAACCCTTGCCTAGGCCTAAGCTTAAAAAAATAGGAAAAAACAGCAGCGTGACCCGGAAAAAAACTGTATTCAATGATAGGGACCTCAATAATTCTCACGGCACATCATTGAAAAATCACAGCCAAAATCTAAGTCGAATCCAAAAAGTATAGTAAACATGGCATATCTTACACATTCACGTTCACTTTGGCCACAAAATACCAGAACAACCATCAAAAGGAAATGACTTTAAAGAGATATGAAAAAATAAATTTACTTTAGCAACATTGAAATTCCATCCCATTTTGGCCATCCACTCATTTGGCATGTTCATTGCCTGCCGCTCTCAACATCCCATCTAAAAAGTGTTCAGGAGTGTTTAGAGCAGGCGAAACAGCCTTCCGATATGCACAAAGAAAAGGGGGAGAACAGATGGAAGTGAGGGGATAATTTCAAGGAATGGAGCTCAAGAACAAATTGTTCAGTTTCTTTGCTACCCATTCCCGTCCCACTCGTCATGAAATTCGCATAGCTTGTGGTTTGTGTGTGTGGTGTGTGTAAGGATGGTGATAAAGAAGACAAATTTTAAGCTGGATTTATCTAATCTGCATGGCTTGAGAAAAAAGAAGAACGAAAATAACCATTTTTGGCATAATTGCAACAAGTGGAAAAAAGTCACAGGATGCATTTATAAAAAAAGATACCTATATTTGGTAAGAAATCAAAGTTCAGCTCGAAATTATGGAATAGGTAACGGAAATAACCTTTCTAATGTTTAAATTTTCATTATTTTTTCAATAAGTGTAAATTTAACACCTAAATTTTTAATATAACTTGTTAACATGAATCAGAAAGTACACCCATTTTTTCTGATAAGATGTTTCCCCGTCGTTAACTTTTTAGTCATTCATGAATGTATTCTATTACTATTTTTGTTTGTTCAAAGAAATTCTGTAACTTGAGATCTTCAAAAAATTTATCAACCTCGTATCAATAACTTGCTCAAGAATTTTTTCCTAAATTAAAATATTCTTCAAAGCTTATTTGTCAGTAAAAATTGGTAAAGAATGGTTGCCGGCATTTCTGAACTAGGCAATGCAGTTTACTCAGTTAACCTTGCATTTTTTTTGCAAATTTTTGTTTGCCAAAACATAAAGTATAAAAATAAAGTTTTTTGCGAATCTCTCCAAAAGCGACAGACATTTTAAGACAATGGAAAACTTAATCCTGAAAAAGCTATTTCGCTATATTTTTTATATAGTTTTTACGAAGTTCCTGTTTTGCATAAAACCTTTTTCTCGCAAAACATTAAAAAAATTAAGCTGCTAAAAACATAAGCTACATGGCATTTCATATAAAAATCTAAAAGTGCAAAAATGCATAAAAAGCGTCACGATTCAGTGGCAAAACCATCGTCATATCACAAAATATTATATTTTTCAGCAGAAACATAAGCTCAGCAATCAGCTCACAAAAACACCTTTTTTGAACACCTCTACTAGAGGGAGGGGTAAATCGACCCGGAAGAAAAAGAAACTTTCAAAAATTGGATGCTTTCATTCGTGAGACTGGGTGCAATTGCTGGTGAAATGTTGGCAAGTGCCGTCAGCCTCATTCAAATTATGATCATGAAGATTAGCAGCTGTTGTTCTTGCCTGTTCGCACCCCTCCCTCCAACCAATTTAAGCAAGCAGCGGAGCAAAAGCGGCCATTTTTAAATCCGGCAATTCAGTCCGCTAGACTAGGTTTTCTTTTGGACTGGACTTTTAGTCTAAATAATTTTGGATTGGCGAAAACAGGTGACATTATTTTGACAAAAGGTGTTCTTAAAAGACGAAAACAATAGAAAAAATGGGAATGTTTAAAAAAAATTTGGTTGACAGATGAGATGTGCCAGATGTTTTATAGCTTCAATTTTTTTGTGTGGAAATTGAACTTTTAGCTTGAGCTTAATGATATCAGTACATAGGAAAATTTGGAATAACTAAACGAAATTCCGTATGAGAGATGTCGTGAAAATAACATTTAAAATGACGAATTCTCAAGTTTTAGGTCTTGCAGCAAGTCAGTTTTTCAGTTATTTTTCTTATCTAAGATTAGAAATGTGCGTGTCCAAAAAGCCTTTTACAGTCAAACCTCGATTTAATGATCACCTCCGGGACTGGCTGTAGGTGATCTTTAAATAGAGGGAATTGTTGAATCGAGGTGATCGTTAAATCGAGCGATATTTTTCCTTTAGAAGGCGTAGGTGAAAGGTACGCCGAAAAAAATATGCCTCGGTCTCACCTGTTGTTTTGCAAAAAAAAAATTTAAATTGAAGTCTCAAACGCATGAATATCATGTACCCTTTCCAAAGCCTAAATTCGGGAGATAAGTATGAAAAAAATAAATTTAAATGCTTTTAGAAATTCGGGATATAGAAAACTTAAAAAAATCAGCTTGGGGAGAAAGGCAAATTTATCAAACAATTCTATGCAATTTTTTTTTTGTAAAAGAGCGGGCGCTCTTTGATCAAAAATCATGATCCTTTTAAAAGACGAATACTAATGTAGTTCACTGCAAAAGAGTACACTATTCCCAAAATAAATTTTTAATTTTTTTATTTACAATATTCAATAGGAAGTCTGTAATTAATCTTCTAATCACGAATTTTTTCGGACCAAAGAACAAATTTATTTAAACTGAAAAAAATTAATAAAAAGCTAAATAAGACAAGTAAATTATTAATGAATAATCATCAAACAACATCTTTAATTAAAGACATACAAAATAGATTTAAAAAATAACTGTCTAGATAACCAACTAGGCAAAAAATGTAGAGTAAAGAAAAAATAGCTTACTTAATGTAAACTGTTGTCTCTTGACACTTGAGAAATAGCTGTCCAATCAGAAAAAGTCAAAAAAGAAAGCAGGTGAAGCGGAACCACGGCTCTAATGCAAATCTTTGTTCAGGAAGTGCCAAATCCCAGATGAATTATCCCCTATTTCAGGCCCATTTGTGGAAAAAGCCTTCAATAATTAAAAGACTCGACAAGAAAAAGAAGTTTTTGACAGGCTTTGAAGACCGCGCCGCAAATGTTCTTTCTTCTTTTCTTGGGCTTAGTTGGACATTTAGTTCCTGGAAGTTGAGTGCTTTGCATTTACAATGAACACTTATGGCTAGAAATTAGCTGGTCTCAAAGATATTTGATTGACTTAGACTAGAAATCACAAGTTTTCACAAAGTTTTGAGCTATGAATAATGGAATTTGGCACAAAGGCTTTTGTTTGCCGAAATTCTGTTTATTTTAATTGTAGCACGCGAAATAACCAGAGCTTAAATGTTTTTTAGATGGCGAAAAACCTTAAAAATCGGTCTTATTTTCACACCTCTGGATTCTTTTGGCTTATGTAAAGGAAGGGGATTTGGAAAAGCAAATCCGATACCGAAGTTCAAACCCTGATTAGTTATCCGTGCAACATTCTGTAGGAATTTGTTCCGTTTGAAGTCAGTCACTTCATTAGTTGATTTGTACTGAGTGCAAAGTCGATCAAAGTACCGTCATGAAGGAGTTGCGCTTTGTGCCGTCTGGTGGATCCTGCTTTGCCATGGAAGTGGTGTGATCAAGTGCACGCTTGCCGCTAAAGTGATGATCAATAGCTCTGCTCCTGGTCGTTCTGCTGCTGAAGGTGGTTGCATCCCCGCAACCCGTGAAGTTCCGCCGACCTCTGGGTGTGAAGAAGAAAGAAGAAGCTCTGAGCTGAGAGATGGACGAAGTGCTGCTAAAATTTTAGACAAAAATAAGGGTCGAGTGGTGTAGCACCTTTATTAGACAAAGAGCTATTTGTAAGGAAGTACTGAGAGACGGTAAAGCAGCAGGGTTCGACAAAGAAAGGTTTAATTAGTTCCAAAATCAAGAAATTTAATGCTGTTATAAGGCAAATTCTAAACTTTTAAGTCATACCCGATTTTTTATTTAATGAGAATCTCTAGTAGAGTGTAGTCCAAAATGCTAAAATAGTTGCCTATTCTTTACTTTTAAGTCTTTGTCATTGAGATGCATCCAAAAGAACCAAGACTAGTCACTAGGGAAATCTGGGTAAGAAAAATAGGTGTCTAAAAGAAAATGTCAGAGGCGTTATTTCTTCTTGATAGACTACCATTTGAAGTCCAAAACTCAATATAGTGGAATTAGAAAAAAGCCAAATATGATGTAACGAGTAATTTAAAAAAAAAGGATCGATAAAATGGCCATCAGCCCCTGTCACCGCCCCTCCAAAGCATCAAAATGTTTTATTTTTTTAAAATATTTTTCTTCCTTCACCTTTTTTCTGGTACTCTCTGCTGTCCCCCCTTCCAAATCCAAAAATGACCCAAAATCACCTTCCAAGCTGGTTTTGTGCTCAACAAGATGAAAAAAGATTATACAGATGCTTTCTGGATTAAAAATCGAGTAATTGACTATGCAAAAAAAATGCCTCTCTCCTTGAAGTAAATGGTCATTTTAGGGTATTTTTGACTAAACTTTAGTCTTTTAAAAATAAATGAGGGTAAAAATACCTCATTCTTTGTTTGTCCTTTTATTTGATAAAGTCGGTTTAGTCAATGTTAAAAGACTATTCCGTTGATGACAATGGAAATTTCGAGTTTTTGAATTGGCGGGGACAGCCGAAAATACGGAAAATCTTTTTTGAATTATTTTGTGATTCGCATTTCAAATTTAAATTTATGTATTATAGACAAGGCTAATCTGATGACAGCTATACAGATTATAGTTCAATGGAAGACGGCCAAGTCATCCGATCTGTCATAGGCAAGAACATAGCAACAATTTTTCTTTCTATACCCATTTTAGATGTTGTCAAAAGCTTACAAAAGTGCTAAGTGGAAGAAAATGAAGCTTGCAGAATAATTAAAGATGCTAATGTAAATTAATGGTCAAAAGTCTCCATCGAGTCGGCTAGAAGGCCAAAAATCTAAAGCATAATCAAATAGATACGTTTTCCAATTTTCGGAGGATCAATAGGCAGGTTTGCCTTATTAAATAATACACTCCAATAAGAAGTTGATAAATATTAAAAAATCGATAAAACCAAATACTTTGAATTTTGAAAAATAAAATATAAGCAATGATGCAATTTTCAACAATATAAAAGAC
The DNA here is from genome assembly GCA_004194705.1 of Ditylenchus dipsaci. NCBI lineage: Eukaryota > Metazoa > Nematoda > Chromadorea > Rhabditida > Anguinidae > Ditylenchus > Ditylenchus dipsaci. The sequence continues at coordinate 220,331 of SADC01000100.1, forward strand.
ATTTTGTCATTTTCGTCGAAAATAAAGATTTCGACCTAAAATTCTATAGATTTAGTGTCCCGCATAAAAGACAAATCTCAAAGAATAATTGATCACATCTTAAAACAGCCTAGTAAGAGTTTACGGCAGCTAAAATAGTGCTTTACCATAGTTGGACCGCCGCCGGCGTCACCCCTTCGGTTACCTTCGGCGGCTCCCCGGCGGTGCCCGGCGGTCATAGTTTTTTGAGATGAGAGCTGCACAATCATCTCAAAAATTATGACCGCCGGGCACCGCCGGGGGCCGCCGAAGGTAACTTAAGGGGTGCCGCCGGCGGCGGTCCAACTAATGTTTTAACTATATTTTAAAATATTTTTAAATAGGATGATTTTTTATCTCAAATGTTTTTTCTTGTTGTGCATAGAGTGAATATATGCTAATGAGAGAGCAACATTTTTTGAGTTTACACACTTAAAAAACTGGCGTTAAGAATAAGTTAAAATTTTGCGGACTTAAGTCATGTCGCTTTTTGTTCCAAAGCTACTGACACAGAACTAACTAGTTCATTCTCTTTCACACCCGAAAAGGTCTCTCAAGCCACCAAGCTCCGTGCGCCCCCGAAGGTGCTTGACAGTTAGAGATGCTCACTTACCTTAGACATGATTCCGAAAAGTAATCTTGACCATAAAATGCAAATATCGTTTTCAAAAATCGCATTTAATTCCATTTATCGGCACTTTTTACAAAATTTAGTTTAATAAAGTTTGATGGACTCACTGTTTTTATTCTTGATAATATCAGCCCACGGGTAGCCCTATGCTTTAAGGGGTGTTGAAAATTGATTCCTCCAGTGAATTATTTCAAGTCCTACGACAACTTGCTTCTGAAATTTAAAACAAACAACTAACTCAGAAAACTTTTTTGGACTAAACCATTTAAATAGTTAAGCAACGCTTATCTCCTAGAACACATCTCCAACAGCCAAAATGCATTACTCAAATGAGAAAAAAAAACTTTCCACCAAAACAATAAAAACATTAAAAAAAATGAGAAGCCGCTTTTCTAATCCACTTAAAACACTGCAAACACTCCAAAAAAGCTTTTTCCAAAACAATGAAGCAGACAAATTATTTGGTTTGATGTTTGCAAAACAACAAAGACATATGTTGTTCATTATTTTGCGGAAACTGCAGAGTAATCCGGATAAGCAGAAAAAAATTAAAAATGTCACTGGCAAATAGAGCTCAGAGACTCTTCCAAAAAAGGGCTCTACCGGTGCTTCAAAAATCCTTGCTCTTTTTCATAACAGCTGATTAGGCACTAAATTTTAGACGCAACCGACTCGGCAGTGCCATACTCGATAAAAAAACTGACCAACAAAAAAACTATCCGAAAATCGCCAACGAAAATACGATTTAATGCCTCTTTTTATGGCCGGCCATAGGGCCATAAAATCGATTTTTTCGTTAGCGTTTATTGTTGGCGAGATTTGCCACTGGCAAGATTTGAAGTTGGCGATTCTTTTTCGTTTGTGAGTTTTGGCTGGCGGTTGGTTGCATCCCCCAAATTTATTTTTAAAAACTATTTTCTAATTATACTTTCGTAGCTCTGGATCTTAACTTTTAACATCTTAACTTTTAACTTTAAATACTGGAAAAAATTTAAAAAGAATTTTTGAGCACAGCTGCAAAATTAAATTTTTAATTCGGTGCGCTGTTTCGAATTGGGGCGGGAGTCCTAATAAGGGTAATTATTCAAACTAACCTACTCCCAGGCTCCTCTCTTTAGTGCGGTAGCTGGAGACGTTTAAAAAACCGGCCTATATAGAGAGTCACACTATAGCGAGAGTTAGCTATAGCGACAATATAGCGAGAATTGACTATATACCAAACAAATTTCGATAAAAAAATGATATAACCATATAATTTCTCGGTCGGGAAGGAAGAAAAATTGCACTATCCGAAATTTAGTGAGAGCGCACTATGGCTCCTTCATAACCAAAACACTTGAACAAGGCGCACTATTGGATGATCGTACAATAGCGAGAGCGCACAGTATTGTTGACTGTATAGATTCAATAGATTCAATGCCTTAACTAGCTGCTTCACAAAGAGCGAGAAATTTTGAGACACCCCGTACTAGAAGAAATAGTAAGGATGCTTATTAGGGGAGCACGCCTTTCTCAGGCAACACTGGTTGAAGAGAAGACAGGGATGAATGTAATAAAATTGGTTAAATTTAACAAGAACCTCTTTTAGGTGCTTTGAAGAGCACAACAACTAATAGGGCAGTCTCCTTGCTCGAAAGACCTTCTCTAATCTAATGAACTGAGCTGGAGCTGCTGCTGGTGGCAACTGCAACTGCTTCAGATAAAACAACTTGAAGATGGCCTGGTAGGGAGATAACACAAGGAGTTGTGTGAGAAGAAAAACAAGAATAGATTTCCTATGCCTTGGACTTGTTTGAAAATAAGCGTTGGATTTCCCCCTTTTTGCATTTGGAACGGCAGAAAAAAGAAAGAAGTTGAAGCACATTAGGTTAACTTTTCTTTTGTTTGAGATGGACGAGTAGCTTGAGGCAACAAAGAAAAGATGTTTTTTTGGATCGAAGAAAGTCGATTTTCACTAATTTAGATTTACAAGTCGAAAATTTGTGTAAATGTAGAGATAAATTGGACTTGCTATTTTTAGGTTGTGACCACCTTTTCAGTTCTTGCAGAGAACTGTCCGACTAACAATTTAAAGGTGTAGATTTAAAGGGCAAAGAGACTAAGTATACGCCTGAATCGGTTTTGATGAAATAAAATAAGTTGAGAGTTGACTGTAGAACATTTTTTGGCTTTAAAAAACTAAAGCACTATATTTTTAGCTATAAGTCAAAAATTTTTTGCTTTGCAATGACTTTAATTTGTTTATTTAGGCCTGAGACGCGAAATTTAAATTCTCAAATGAAAACTACACAATGACTGGAAGATAAGGAAAAAGAAGCGACAAAAGATAGCGATCTAAAACCAGCTTTCATGGAAATCTACTTACAATGGATCAATCAAGCAACTCAAAGAAGCTGATCATCAAGTAGTTAAAAGCTTGCGGATTCTCTTTTGAATTAGAACATACATTTGAAAATTCGCCATCTTTATACAAACAGATAATTGTTAATAATATTTTTTGCATAAAAATATATATAAATGTCAATCAACATTATATGTCATTTTTAGAAATCGAAGGTACTGATCGAGTGGCTGGATAACCTTTGTAGTATATTGAGATATTTGTCTCCTTTGAAAATCGAGTTTCTGATAGATTGGTTCATGCATAAGTAGATCACTGCAGGGCTGCCTGCAAAAATACACAATAAATACAAAGTTTGAAAAAAAATATCAGAATTTTTAATATTGCTCACCTTGATGGCAAATGTAGCCGGTAAATACCAAAATAGGGATGGAAGCCAAATATTGCTGGTAAATAAATCAAGGGAAGTAAATACTACAAGGGTGCATGTGATTAGCACTTGCAGGAAAGTCTGAAACAAAGCTTTTGGTAAATTGTAATTTGGATACAAAATTTGGCGCTATTCGTTTTAACATCCCCTCCCCCAAACAGCTCTTCGTGAATTGTTTTTTACATTCTAAAATTTTCGAGCAAAGTTTTTGAAGTGGGGCTTTGTATAATATCAATTTGAAAAAACAAATAAAAATAGACTTACACTAATCTCTCTTAACAGCCGTCTGTTGTTTTTGACCTGGCTAATACCTCCACTGCACCGAATCTTCCGATAAAAGAAGACGCCGAACAAAGAGTAGATGACTACTATGGCAATAACAATCAACCAGTTAAAACACAAATGCACTGTGCTGTGATACTGCAAAAAAATCATTATTCACGAACTTGATAAAAAAAGAAAAAGTTCGATTTTTTATTTGCCATAACATTTTCTTTTTATTCTTTTTCCTGTTCTGTTTCTTTTTAAAAAAGAACTTAAAATTGTGGTGTTTAGACCATTTTAAAGGACTACTAGACACTTTTCTATAAATCCAATTCAGACCGCAGGCTTTTTTAAAAGGCACAGCGTGATTTCGGATGGTAAGAACGGTTACCTTAGCAGCAAGATGTAACTGAATTATTGCTTTTGAATTTCCGAAAAACGCCGTCTAGAAAAATAATCGCTAAGGGGATTTTTTGGCTTGTGATTTTTTTCGAAAGGCTTTTGAAAGCTTTCGGATATTATTTCGTCTACAGGCTGAGTCGTGAAAACTTCAACATTTTTTAATTCTCGCATTTATACTTTTTTTCTGTCACTTCAATCGAATTTTTGTTCGCGAATAATTTTAGTCAATATATTTAGTGTTGATTAGCTGTTTTTAGGTTACTATTAAAATTGTTGGCTAAAAACCTAGAATTTGTTGGAGATTTCACCGATCCGCGTTAACCCTTGACAAAATTTCACAAAAGGGTAGAATTTTTACGACTTACCTTTCGATGTTATACCGTATTTCCTTCATTAGAGCGGCATGCCGCTATAATTTTCAAACTCTTGAGAATTTGAAAATTATCAATCGAAAATGGCCTTAAAGGGGCATGTCCACACTAAATAAGAGTGGTGCCCGGGAATTCAAATTTTTTCCAAATCATCGAACTTCTGTACGGATTTCACAACTTTATTTCTAACAAAACCATACTGAAATCCAATTCTAAGCCTTGTTTTTGTTAGAAACCAAGTAAAAATTCGTACAGAAGTTCAATGATCATGTAAAAATTTTGAATTCCCGGGCACCACTCTTATTAGTGCGGGCATGCCCCTTTAAAGGGGCATACCAGCGCGTTTTTTTGTGTTGTTAGTGGGTGATTTTTTTTGAATCATTCTATTTTTATTTTGTTTTGCATCAAATCTGATATAGATGACCTTATACTTATAAAAAGTAGACAGGAAACTTTAAATTCTAGATGAGAAAGCATTAAAAAATTGAAAAAGAAAAGAACCGCTGGTCTCCGCTTCTCCCTGTGTAACGCTCTGGTATGCCCCTTTAACTTTAAAATCCTAGTCAAAAAATAGGGAGGTGCCACTCTATAGACAAAATACGTTAGCTGTTAAAAAAAGTTAGCTGTTTACAAAAGTTAGCTTAGAAATGTGAAGTCTAATTTCGTCAAAATCTAGCCGAAATATGGCAGAAATGATAATCAAAAAAATAATTTGACGTCGTATTTCTGCTTAATTTTGACGATAATAATGATAACGTGTAGTCAAACAGACTTTACATTTCTTAGCTAACTTTTGTAAAGATATATTAGGTATATTAACATCCAGATGAAATAATATCAAAAAGCTTTCAAAAAAGTATTTCGAAAAATAATCACAAGCCCAAAAAAATGAAAAGCCCTTTAAGGTTGATTCTCGAAAGGCTGTTTTTCGGAAATTTAAAACTTTAATGAAAAAATATGATTACATCTTGCTTTTAAGCGTTGAAAGATGTTAGAAAAATGTGATGTAAAATATGGCTTGGCTAAAAAATAGGTAGAACTAGGGTTGTCGATGCATCGAAATTTTCGATTAATCGAATCGAATCGATAATCGAAATTTTCAATGAATCGAATCGAAAAACCCGAAAATTTCGTGAAAAGGTATGAGTGGAATGGGTAAAATAGCTCCTAAAAATAGGTCACTTTCACCTACTCCTAACCACCTGGAATTTGTGCGAAAAATCGCGGTACTCGCTCAAATTAAAGAAGCACTTAGATGTGTAATATACCAGAACAGAGGGCGTAATCAGGGCTATCTATTGCTCGCAACTTGTATCTGAGTGATTTCAATTTACCAGAGCATTTTTGGATTTTCTCATTACAAGCCAGTTTTCGAAAACCCTCTATTTTAGGACTTTGCTTCCAAAAAAATTTACTAAGACTTTTTTGGCTTTCAAAAATTACTTTAGGCTTGTGTTTCTGGAAATTATTTCAGACTTTCTTTTCAGCAGCATTACTTCAGACTTTGGCTTTTCCATGTGTACACATCTCCGTGTGATATAAAAGGCTACCTTAAGACTACAGAAGATTCCATTAATAATGGAATCGAATCGATAATCGAAATTTTCGATTAATCAAATCGAATCGATAATCGATAATCGAAATTTTCGAATTAATCGAATCGAATCGATAATCGATAATCGAAATTTTCGATTAATCGAATCGAATCGATAATCGATAATGATAATCGAAATTTTCGATTAATCGAATCGAATCGAATCGATAATCGATAATCGAAATTTTCGATTAATCGAATCGAATCGATAATCGATAATCGAAATTTTCGATTAATCGAATCGAATCGAATCGATAATCGATAATCGAAATTTCGATAATCAAATCGAATCGATAATCGATAATCGAAATTTTTTCGATAATCGAAATCGAATCGATAATCGATAATCGAAATTTTCGATTAATCGAATCGAATCGAAATCGAATCGATAATCGATAAATCGAAATTTTCGATTAATCGATCGAATCGATAATCGATAATCGAAATTTTCGATTAATCGAATCGAATCGAATCGATAATCGATAATCGAAATTTCGATTAATCGAATCGAATCGATAATCGATAATCGAAATTTTCGATTAATCGAATCGAATCGAATCGATAATCGATAATCGAAATTTTCGATTAATCGAATCGAATCGATAATCGGATAATCGAAATTTTCGATTAATCGAATCGAATCGAATCGATAATCGATAATCGAAATTTTCGAGTTAATCAAATCGAATCGATAATCGATCAATCGAAATTTTCGATTAATCAAAGAATCGCTAATCGATAATCGAAATTTTCGATTAATCGAAACGAATCGATAATCGATAATCGAAATTGATTCGATTAATCGAATCGAATCGATAATCGATAATCGAAATTTTTCGATTAATCGAATCGAATCGATAATCGATAATCGAAATTTTTCGATTAATCGAATCGAATCGATAATCGAAATTTTCGATTAATCAAATCGAATCGATAATCGATAATCGAAATTTTCGATTAATCGAATCGAATCGAATCGATAATCGATAATCGAAATTTTCGATTAATCGATCGAATCGATAATCGATAATCGAAATTTTCGATTGAATCGATCAGAATCAGATAATCGATAATCGAAATTTTCGATTAATCGAATCGAATCGATAATCGATAATCGAAATTTTCGATTAATCGAATCGAATCGATAATCGAAATTTTTCGATTAATGAGTGCGATTAATCGATTCGATTAATCGAATCGACAACCCTAGGTAGAACTCAAAAATAAGCATAAACTATTGACCATTCCTAATTCTACTGTTTCCCGCATAAATGTGTTTATTATATTTGAAACTTTTTGACTAGGATAATCATTCCCAAATTTTGCTCGTTTATTTAACATGTGAATGTCAGCTAGTTTTTGGTTGTAGATTTCTGTAGGTTTCAAAACGGAGCGCGATACCAAAAGTAATTTAATCAATATTTCAACGAATTTTTTTAAAATAAAATTTTCTTACAAATCCATCGTCAGGCAAGTAGTGCAAATGTGGGTTAAAAATAGCACTGGAGTCTATGGAGTTGAACAGCACTGGAGGTACTAACCAAATAACACAAAAGATCGAAAGCGGGCACTGAAAGCCAGTATAAAGTGTCCTCTTGCCGGCGAACAAACGATCTGCTTAAGTCAGTGTTGTAGATCACAAAACATCTATTTATAGACAGTATGACGGTGGTAGTATTGCCCGGCAAACCAACACACTAAATCAATTGTATTTTGCTAGTTTCTGTGAGAAAGTGTTTAAAAAGTACTCATTCCCAGCGTGCAACTGGCATAAATCTGAATTGGCTGTTGACAATACACAGCGCCTTGCAAACTAAACGAGCCACACCAGAAAGCACACACAGTAAGACCCACACAGTCTACACAGCCCAAGAAAAACATGAGACGATAGCAAGATGAGGTTTTTCGTCCATTGGAAAACATTTTGTAAAGTGCCCATATGCAAGGAATGTAAAGACTCTGTAAACGGGAGTTTCCTAACTGTTTATTATTTTTATGGAACTGAATTGTTTTAAAAAATTTCATCATGAACAAGTCTGTCCATTAAGAGACAAAATCAAAACTGCGTTTTCAAAATCAATCAAGGACTAAATACGTTTCGACATGATTTTTCTTTCCGCTAAGCAAGCCCAAAATTCTGACATCGGATACAATTAGAATGATCAATTAGCATCGGATATACTTTTAAAATTCAAATTACTCTCGATGCTGCTGTATTTTTAAAAGTGGGGTGCTAACCCACTGCGCTACACGTGTAGGACTAGTAGAAATAGTCGTAACTTTACCTATATGTAACAGATCAATCAAGCTTTGGCAAAAGTCGAAAAATCGAAAATTTTGAATTTTAGAATGTTTTTTGTGTCAAAAAAATTTCGATTTTGATTTTTTAAATATTTTAGCAAATCTATTGTGCTAAACACGAATCTGGTGTTAAAATTGTAAGTTGGCTAAGCTGGAAAATTTTATATTCCAATGTAGTAAGTTTCGGCCCATTTTTTTAATTAATGTCTTGTTGTTTGTTGAAAATTCTTAAAATCTTGCTGATTTTGGTATCAAACTAGAATTTCAATTGAAAAAATATATAAAACCAACCTCCAAGACTACGCCGAGCGTGATATATAAGAGCCCAACAAAAGTATGCTTTCGGTGTGCAAGTGAGATTGATTCCACATCATAGTTAGTGCAGTTGTAGTATCGAATAAAAGTTTGTCGATCAGCCAACAAAGTTCCCACCGACATCTCTGATGTCTCACTCGAAAAAAGCAGAAAACGCAAACCAGGAAAATACTACGTTTTGTTGCAGAAAAGTTCTTTAACACAATTAATTAATGCCACAAACAGCTTTATTACAATTTTATTTATATTTGAACAAGAACGAAAAAGTTTTAGTTTTAATTGGAGTACAGGGAATCGGGTGACAATGTTCAACACCAGGAAAAATGTATTTAGAATTTGTACTGGTGGGCTTATTTAAGATTTTAGTACAGTCAAGTCTCGATTTAACGAAACCCCGATTTAACGAACTCTTGATTTAACGAACCTTTTTTTGGTGGCTATTTGGCCACCGATTAAATAAATGACTAAATAAGCTCTCGATTTAACGAAACCTTCGATTTAACGAACATTTTTGGCGGTCCCAGGGGTTCGTTAAATCGAGACTTGACTGTATATGTAATCTTTGCTCGCCTATTTTAAGAAAATATGTTCTGGTGCTTCAGATACAAAAATAAGAACCAGTCTGGCATATTTTCAGGTAACTTTTTATCAGAAATTTTTTTATTTACAACTTAATTTTAAGAAAAGAATATCAGTGGATTTTAAATTTTTAAAATTTAGATTTACCGTATAAAATCTATCTATTCATATTTTCAAAAATGACTGTTATCAAAAGATTATGCAAAATGACCCTTAGAAAAGAGAAAGAAGACAGGATGCGGTAAAAACTGAAGAAGCCGAGAATCTTGCAAAGAGCATCATGCAATTAATGGTCAAAAGTCTTTATATAACCTACTAGAAAATAATAGAAAAAACTGGAATTCCTATGAACACTGTGGACTATAGAAATAATAATAAGTTGGAAGCAATTCCATGTGCGTAATGAGGCCATGATGACAAGAAATTTCATGCTATACAGTCGACTCTCGATTTTAAGCCTTGTACTTATCTGATTGGCTGGCTATCAAACGCAAAAAATATATACTTTTGTTTCTCGAATCGAATCGATAATCGATAATCGAAATTTTCGATTAATCGAATCGAATCGATAATCGAAATTTTCGATTAATCAAATCGAATCGATAATCGATAATCGAAATTTTCGATTAATCGAATCGAATCGAATCGATAATCGATAATCGAAATTTTCGATTAATCGAATCGAATCGATAATCGATAATCGAAATTTTCGATTAATCGAATCGAATCGAATCGATAATCGATAATCGAAATTTTCGATTAATCAAATCGAATCGATAATCGATAATCGAAATTTTCGATTAATCAAATCGAATCGATAATCGATAATCGAAAATTTTCGATTAATCGAATCGAATCGATAATCGAAATTTTCGATTAATCAAATCGAATCGATAATCGATAATCGAAATTTTCGATTAATCGAATCGAATCGAATCGATAATCGATAATCGAAATTTTCGATTAATCGAATCGAATCGATAATCGATAATCGAAATTTTCGATTAATCGAATCGAATCGATAATCGAAATTTTCGATTAATCGAATCGAATCGAATCGATAATCGATAATCGAAATTTTCGATTAATCAATCGAATCGATAATCGATAATCGAAATTTTCGATTAATCAAATCGAATCGATAATCGATAATCGAAATTTTCGATTAATCGAATCGAATCGATAATCGATAATCGAAATTTTCGATTAATCGAATCGAATCGATAATCGATAATCGAAATTTTCGATTAATCGAATCGAATCGATAATCGATAATCGAAATTTTCGATTAATCAATCGAATCGATAATCGATAATCGAATTTTCGATTAATCGAATCGAATCGATAATCGATAATCGAAATTTTCGATTAATCGAATCGAATCGATAATCGATAATCGAAATTTTCGATTAATCGAATCGAATCGATAATCGATAATCGAAATTTTCGATTAATCGAATCGAATCGATAATCGATAATCGAAATTTTCGATTAATCGAATCGAATCGATAATCGATAATCGAATTTTCGATTAATCGAATCGAATCGATAATCGATAATCGAAATTTTCGATTAATCGAAATCGAATCGATATATCGATAATCGAAATTTTCGATTAATCAAATCGAATCGATAATCGATAATCGAAATTTTTCGATTAATCGAATCGAATCGATAATCGATAATCGAAATTTCGATTCGATCGAATCGAATCGATAATCGATAATCGAAATTTTCGATTAATCATCGAATCGAATCGATAATCGATCGAAATATAGAATAATTTTCGATTAATCGAATCGAATCGATAATCGATATCGAAATTTTCGATTAATCGAATCGAATCGATAATCGAAATTTTTCGATTAATGAGTGCGATTAATCGATTTCGATTAATCGAATCGACAACCCTAGGTAGAACTCAAATAATAGCATAACCTATTGACCATTCCTAATTCTACTGTTTTCCCGCATAAATGTGTTTATTATATTTGAACTTTTTTGACTAGGATAATCATTCCCAATTTTGCTCGTTTATTAACATGTGAATGTCAGCTAGTTTTTAGGTTGTAGATTTCTTGTAGGTTTTCAAAACTGAGCGCGATACCAAAAAGTAATTTAATCATATTTCAACGAATTTTTTAAATAAAATTTTCTTACAAATCCATCGTCAGGCAAGTAGTGCAAATGTGGGTTAAATAGCACTGGAGTCTATGGAGTTGAACAGCACTGGAGGTACTAACCAAATAAACACAAAAGATCCGAAAGCGGGCACTGAAAGCCAGTATAAAGTCCTCTTGCCGGCGAACAAACGATCTGCTAAGTCAGTGTTGTAGATCACCAAACATTCTATTTATAGACAGTATGACGGTGGTAGTATTGCCGGCAAACCAACACACTAAATCAATTGTATTTTGCTAGTTTCTGTGAGAAAGTGTTTAAAAAGTACTCATTCCAGCGTGCAACTGCATAAATCTGATTGGCTGTTACAATACACAGCGCCTTGCAAACTAAACGAGCCACACCAGAAGCACCACAGTAAGACCCACACACAGTCTACACAGCCCAAGAAAACATGAGACGATAGCAAGATGAGGTTTTTCGTCCATTGGAAACATTTTGTAAAAGTGCCCATATGCAAGGAATGTAAAGACTCTGTAAACGGGAGTTTTCCTAACTGTTTATTATTTTTATGGAACTGAATTGTTTTAAAAAATTTCATCATGAACAAGTCTGTCCATTAAGAGACAAAATCAAAACTGCGTTTTCAAAATCATCAAGGACTAAATACGTTTCGACATGATTTTTCTTTCGCTAAGCAAGCCCAAAATTCTGACATCGATACAATTAAGAATGATCAATTAGCATCGATATATCTTTTAAAATTCAATTACTCCGATGCTGGTATTTTTTAAAGTGGGGTGCTAACCCACTGCGCTACACGTGTAGGACTAGTAGAAATAGTCGTAACTTTACCTATATGTAACAGATCAATCAAGCTTTGGCAAAAGTCGAAAAATCGAAAATTTTGAATTTTAGAATGTTTTTTGTGTCAAAAAAATTTCGATTTTGATTTTTTAAATATTTTAGCAAATCTATTGTGCTAAACACGAATCTGGTGTTAAAATTGTAAGTTGGCTAAGCTGGAAAAAATTTTTATATTCCAATGTAGTAAGTTTTCGGCCCATTTTTTAAATTAATGTCTTGTTGTTTGTTGAAAATTCTTAAAATTGCTGATTTGGTATCAAACTAGAATTTCAATTGAAAAATATATAAAACAACTCCAAAGACTACGCCGAGCGTGATATATAAGAGCCCAACAAAAGTATGCTTTCGGTGTGCAAGTGAGATTGATTCACATCATAGTTAGTGCAGTTGTAGTATCGAATAAAAGTTTGTCGATCAGCCACAAAGTTCCCACCGACATCTCTGATGTCTCACTCGAAAAAAGCAGAAAACGCAAAACCAGGAAAAATACTACGTTTTGTTGCAGAAAAGTTCTTTATACACAATTAATTAATGCCACAACAGCTTTATTACAATTTTATTTATATTTGAACAAGAACGGAAAAAGTTTTAGTTTAATGGAGTACAGGGAATCGGGTGACAATGTTCAACCCAGGAAAAATGTATTTTAGAATTTGTACTGGTGGGCTTATTTAAGATTTTTAGTTACAGTCAAGTCTCGATTTAACGAAACCCGATTTAACGAACTCTTGATTTAACGAACCTTTTTTTGGTGGCTATTGGCCACCGATTAATAAAATGACTAAAATAAGCTCTCGATTTAACGAAACCTTCGATTTTAAACGAACATTTTTGGCGGTCCCCGGGTTCGTTAAATCGAGACTTGACTGTATATGTAATCTTTGCTCGCCTATTTTAAGAAATATGTTCTGGTGCTTCAGATACAAAAATAAGAAACCAGTCTGGCATATTTTCAGGTAACTTTTTATCAGAAATTTTTTTATTTACAACTATTTTAAGAAAAGAATATCAGTGGATTTTAAATTTTTAAAAATTTTAGATTTACCGTTAAAAATCTATTCATCATATTTCAAAAATGACTGTTATCAAAAGATTATGCAAAATGACCTTAGAAAAAGAGAAAGAAGACAGGATGCGGTAAAACTGAAGAAGCCGAGAATCTTGCAAAGAGCATCATGCAATTAATGGTCAAAAGTCTTTATATAACCTACTAGAAAATAATAGAAAACTGAATTCCTATGAAACACTGTGGACTATAGAAATAATAATAAGTTGAAGCAATTCCATGTGCGTAATGAGGGCATGATGACAAAGAAATTTCATGCTATACAGTCGAACTCTCGATTTTAAGCTTGTACTTATCTGATTGGCTGGCTATCAACGCAAAATAAATATATACTTTTTTCTACGATATTCTTTGATTTTAGGCTCCGAAACTGTATCAAAAAATAAACAAAAAATCTGTAAAAACTTTTTCGGTGAGTTTTTTTATCTAAAGTTTTTTTCTTTCAAAATTAATTGTTTTGAAGTTCAAACTAAACATCCACAACACCGCTTTTTACACGAAGCTTTAATACGGCATAAGTTGAAATTTCAATGAGAAAAAGCATTTTAATTAGTTATTAATGTTGCTGATAGGTTGGCTGACTTGTAGCTCCCGTGGGGTGAATGCCTGCTGAGTTTGCTGACACCTGTCCTTGCTCCAAGGCATGCAAAATAGTATTTCGGATGGATTTGTTCATGCACAGATAAACCATTGCGGGATTCCTTAAATGGCTTTTAAAGTATTCAGATGATATTCGGATATTTATTCTCCGGATGTGCAACTATTTAGCAAATATTCCTGACATAGTTTTGGCAAGAACTATACGGACCAGATCACACTATGTCGATGTGCCAGAATAAGGTTTTAGCCATCGTAAGGTAAATTTTAAGCCACGGAAAAAATAGAAAAACGTGTTTTTGGGGCGCGATTGACTTTTTAGGAAAAAAATTTTGACCAAAAATTTGATGTTTTGCTTTGGGAGACATAGGTAAACAACCTAAAAAGGTACGTGGATGACCAGAAAATGGTTAGTTTTATGTATTCTAACCCTGTTTTGGTCACTGGAGCTGGGGAAAAAGAGCCTCTGTATGCATTTATGATCAAAAGTACTTCTCGGAATTATGTCTAGGGTATGTGAAGTCCGCGAATTCTCTAACTCCCAAGCCCACAGCGCACCCGAAGGGGCTACCGATTTTGGACATCGAAATGTTTTGGTTTAGCCACGATCCGTAAAAAGTGCCTTCCTTTGTGAAAATGAGCCATCTTTTATACATTTGCCCACTTTTTAAAAATTTTCAACACTATCGCATACCTCCGATTCTAGTTTCTAAGAAAGTATCAGTCGTCGCAGCACCTTTGCAAAATTTAGCACAAAAAGGCAAAACAATGAAACAAATTATTTTCTGATTTCCTTCATTTTTTATTTTTGTGCTACTTTTGCAAAAATCTTGCAACAAGTGATATTCTCATTAGAAACTAGAGTCGCAGCGCTACCTGAGAGCTTAAAAATTTAAAAAAAATTGAGAAAATAAATGTCATTTTTTATTAAAAAGACAGATAGGTGCCACATTTTCACAAAAAAAGGAACCTTTCGTCAAAAGGTGGCATTTTCAGGTAGTGTCTTTTAGGCAATTCAAATTCGTATTTTTTAAATGTAATTGTGAAGTAATTTTTTGTAAAAAAACATTTTCACAATGTTTACTAAAGTTGAATTAAGCAAAATCAATCAGATATCAGGATTTCTAAATTCTTTCAAAAATGCCTAAAAATTGACGTTTATTAGAAAAATTATCAACTTTTTTCCGATGGTTTTTTTTCTTTTCACCTTTGTTTTCATAGCTTTTTTCGAAGGAATTTAGAAATTCTGATATTGATGTTTCTATTCTATCTTTTATTTAGCAAAATTTTGCTTACATCAACAATATATTACCGAGTTGTCAACAAAATATGGCTCGCAATTAGGGTTGGCA